>VYZX01000772.1:0-79184 GCA_013401335.1 Brachypteracias leptosomus
CACGTTTCAGGGCTGGGGGGAGCTGGGGGCTGCGAGCCTGCTTGGGCAGAGGCAGCCACACAGCACCCACCCCATGGTGCTGGCTTTGCTCTGTCTTGGCAGAGAGGGGGGCACAGGAACAAGAAAGGCAACTCCTACAGAACTGATGGAATTAAATGAACCTGTCAGTACAAGCAAACTAGCAGGGAAACATCAAAGCCAGTGGCCAGGTCCTGGTGTGCCACAACAATTAAGAGTTTAATAAACACCCACAAGGAGCACAGGGAGTGCTCTCCACTGAAAGATCTCTCTAAAACATCTGTACCTGTGGCTGTAGAAGTCATGGGTCCTGACTCTTAGAACATGCTAAATCCTCCCTGTTCACCTGGCCAGTGTCACCGAGTGGCTGGTGTGCCTGGGGGGGGCACAGGGGTGAGCTCCAGAAGCACACGATGTACATCTAAGGAAAATACCAGTGTCAGGGTTTAGAGGCTGGGCAGGCACAAGATGAATGACAGACACTCTCTATTAACCCCTCTGCCCTCCTATGGAGGAAGAGAAGCTGCTTACATTAGCTAGAGACCATTAAATGCACTGTTCAGAATAAAGACACCAAAGAAATAACTTTTAAAAATCTTTATGTGAATACAAAAGAATTCTTTCCAAAGAAAAAGAAAACCAAAAGTTTAAAAATTAGTGCAATTTTTCAAGTTGTATGCAATACAGTGTTTACATTTGTTTTAACCAGACCATGTAGACACTGATACGCTGAAAACCTTAACTTGAGCTTGACTAGTGGGGGGAGAGGAAAAAAGCAAAAAAACTTAAGAAAATTACTTTACTAGACATTACCAGCTCTTACACAATTGTTTCCATTTTCTAGTTCCTAAACTATTTATGGCTACCTAAATAAAACATCAGTATTGCTTATATTACTTATTCCCAAGTAAGTGTATATTGTAGAAAATAGAGTACCCATATATATATATTTTTAATGAACAATAACAAAAAAAATCAGTTAGGTGAAAATTTCCAGTGAACATTTCTTAATCCACTATAATACAGTTGTTGCAAAAGAATCTTCTCAAAACTGCTGCCTGATCTACCTCAAGTAACAGAGCCTACTAGTCCAAAATGTGTGTTATTGCTACAAAACACTTCCCTAAGTGGCTATTTTTCATCTTATATAAAAAATATTAAGAAATGATATGTCAATCAGAATATAGTTTTTGTTTCTTTGGATGTATATTACCCGCTTTAGTGGAAACTGGCTAAAGTTACTAATAATGCTGATTTAATTCAGCAATATTCAGTGATAATTTGAAGCTGTTCCTACCTGTGCTGTCTGGGTGTGGCACAAATTCACCCTGCAACAGAGATGAGCAGCCCCTTTCTTTGTCCTGCCTCAGCAGAGGTGCTCATGGCATCAAAAAATCACCACATTCATGTTGTGCTGCTGCTACATGTTGCCTACAACCCATCTGTGACAGCCACGCTGTTAACTTTTTTTTGTTCAACATGAATGAAGTTAACATGAAAATGATGCTTATTCTAATGAGCTTTGAGCAGCCAGATGAGCTGAAGTGAATAGAACATCATGGCTTGTAATCAAATATTTATTCCTACTAATGGGTTCCACGTTCACAGGATGTAAACCAAGTTTAACCAGTTATGAAACAGCTGCTCTTAAACAGGTCAGTTATCAATCCCAAAGAAACTCTTCAGTTATGTTCACAGGCTTTGAAGGGTTTGGAAAAGTCCTAAATAAACAACATTTCATCTAATACCAGAAAGCCTGGTTCATTTTTGACAAGACCAGGGGAGACAATCTTGCCCTGGAAAAGCAGATTCCTGCCTGTAGTTCTGTGTTTGAATTATTCCACTGTTAGTCAGAGGAGAAACTTCCAATTCAATGATAGGGAGGTTCTTGGTCAGTTTTGGTCCCAGGGTTTGCAGTTTTGAGAAGTGTACATCAAAGACATTTGCTCCAAGTTTTTCACTATTCAGCACCTGCTACGACTACTGACACAGCTCTAACTACTGTGAGGAGTACCACAAATGCATCAAGCCTACCAACTAGATGAGTATTTGAAAGACGTCCATGAAAGTTTCCATGCTGTAAAGAACGAGGGTTAGGAGACCCACTCAACACCACCAGTGACAGTTTCACATTTCACTAGAACACAACAAAGTACCAGGCTTTAGAAATGTCAGCATCTTGGCTGAGACTCAGTCTCCTGTTCCACTGCTCACCACCATCTCCCACACCACCAGCACATTAAACAAGCAACTGTACCTTAAAAATACAAAACCCAAGAACATCACTGCAGCAATAAAAGACCTCAAAACCCAAGAGGTAGTCCAAAGAAGCATAGAGTCCTGAAGAACACAACCTGCCAGACATGTGTCCAACAGCAGATCATCTGGCATGTTCTCTGCTCATACCACAATTAGTACGAGACTGGCTTTTAAACAATGCCTCGTGTAGACAGAAGTTCTGAAAGAGGAAGTCTCTGGTGAATGGCTAAATGTAGAACACTGTAAAACTACCACAACAACCAAGATGCAATGCTAAGGATTAAAAAATACTTCCCTTTTCTCTAGCATTGCAAGCAATGCCCAATGAAGAACTGAAGATGCTGGGGAAGGAAGAAATCAAAGAACAAGCCATACTGAGGGGCATGCAAAATGGAAGACTACTCAAATTTCACAATCCAACAGTTAAATTCTACAGAGCTGAACCCTGCTCTCAAATCAAAGATGGCCTTACAGGTGCAGACAGACACATGCTTTCATTCATGCACATGGATGAGTTATGCATTAGGTCAGGGATGGGCACAGCACCCTCAAATACTTAGTTGAAGTGTCTTCATTTTCCTTTAAGGGTTGCTGTAATTTTATGTTATTTAACTACAGGTATAATGAGTTCGTTCTAGACAGTTTGCAAAGAATGGACATTAACAGGTTTCCTAAAAATGCAGTTCACAACAAAATGAAGACATTTGGTAAATAACATGACACAAATTTTGTGAGAGATGGTGACTTCCCACAAACAAAATTTCAGATATCAACCTCCATTTCATTTTCTTCCATCTAGATATTGCAAAGAAACTATGATAGTTTACGAACTTTTCTCCCTGCCAACAAATAATCTTTGCTGCAAACAACTAGCAAAGCCACCTTTCATTCATCTGCCTAGCAGCTAGCTCAGGGTACCTGAAGTGAAACTACATTTAAAAGAAAAAAAACAGAAGAAAGTTCATTTCTATGCACAAGGTTGTATAAATAGCTGGAAATAAACAGGGTTCCTTCCCACCCAACCCCCTTTCTGCAAATAAATGCAGTGTACCAATATGCCAGACTTTTAAAACATAGCCCAGACTTTTGAATTATTATAATAGCTTTTTTCTTACACAGGAAAAAGACAGTTTATTTGGCTTTCGTGAATTCAACATCTTAAAGACAGGTTCTCCTTAACATACATATGCACAAACTTAATGTTTTCTATTTTAAATAAGCTGAGTAATTCTGCTTCTCACTTGAGATGACAAATCAGATCTCATCTTCTGTTATATAAGAATTCAACTGGTACAACTTTACTTTTCTTTTTCTATAAATGCAAGTATTTTCTTGCCTTTAAAATTACGCTTTATATTCTAAAAAAAGGGGTTTTTAAAACGTGGTACTAATCTTTTAAATTTTTAGAAGAGCCCAGCAAAAACATCCAATATTGCCAGTTTCCTGAAGCACATTTTTGCATAACATCTTCCCATTACAAAAGTCAACTTTCCAGCCCATACCCATTAAATAAAGTTTTAAATATATAGTGCCAATTTTCATATTTACAATATATTCTGAAGGCAAATATAAATCTTTGAAGTTGTGCTTGTAAATACATACAGCAGTTATTAAATCTACTCCTTGGAAAACTATGTCCTACCTTCTAGACACACCACTGACCAAGTTCATCACTTCTTGATAGGTTCTGATGTTGAATTCGCAGTTGCCCACTATTCTGACCTCCTCTTTCATTAAGAAAAGTGGAAGCTATAAAACATTTAAGGACACTTTAGCATTGAAGTTTTCCTCGTGGTCCTTGTGGCTTAATCAGCTGTTGCACCTGGTACTTTGACAGTGAGATTCCTTCTGGTATTGGTGACGTGACGTTGCTGAGCTAGGAATGAGCGTCCTGGACCATCTCTGCAGGCACCACTACTGCCAACCAGTCTTGCTTCCATGCCTAGCTTCTGAAGAGTTAGGCTCTGCAAATGAGGTAAACAACATTTATACCATAGAAAAAACAGAACTAAAATAAGATATCGGCCATCTTTCACACACAAGGCTCATGCTTACCTACCCTGCACACAATTTCTTTTACTGTATTTCTGACACACCCTCTTGCTGCCAGAAAATGTCTGAACCAAGGCTGAAGAAAACAAGATTCATTCATATTCATATAGAATGTGTTAATTTTCACCAAAAAAAAATTAACTAATTTTACTGTAAAGTTGTTCCTTTATCAAGTCATTTAACTTTACTTTCCTCTTTTGATTTCCCATTCCAGTCTTTCTTTATGAAACTATTTCAATATCACTTCATGAACAACTTTCACAGCAATCTACTGTCAAATGTTCAAACAGCCTTCACAACACTGCAGCAAGATGAGAGGATGGCTCTCATTTTATTTCACAAACACCGTGCTAAAGACACAAATGTCTAAAACAGGAGGCCAGAAACGTTTTCAACAACAGCATCCATTGGTCTCAAGCCCCAAAACTTCAAGAAATGCTATTGAACATTCAGGAATTTTGCCTGCTAAATCCAGAGGGAAGCTTGTGGCAGCAAGTAACACATACTAACATGGAAGTCATGGCCTGTGCCAGATTTGAAGTCTCCTGTTCCACAGCACAGAAGAAAACAGAAAATATGTAATAAAATCTTACAGAATAGTTGATTGTTAAAATATTGCTGAAAAGAAAAAAGGGTGTTGTAAAACTTAACTGTCACATTTAGCAAAACATGTTTTTCTAGTTTCTGAGACATCAACCAAACAAATTTTTGACCCACCTTGTTATACCATGCAGTTACAATCAGCTTTTCCTCATAATCACGTAACTTAGCAAGTTTGTATTCAGCCTGCAAATAGAGAGGACAATCTGAATTAAAACACAGAAATCATCTACATAAACTTATTGCCGCCCATGAAGAGAAATAAACACATGGCAAAAGTGCTGAATTACACAACATTAACTAGAAGGCTTAGAAGTGTAAATAAAGATCACAGACAACTTCAAGAGGCTGAACATTACACAAGTTACAGTTCAATTTAGAAACATACTTATGGGTGTGTCAGGAAATGCATGAAAGTCTAGGGAGTATCATACAGTCTATAAATAACTCACTATCTTTTTCACCTGAAAGTCAAAGATAAGAATGTAGCTCCAGTGGCTGATTATTCTTATGTTACTGATTTGCTTTTATAGTATAGTACATACACATAAAAAATCTGAGGCTACAGCATTTACACCCTGACCTTTCAGCCTCCTGAGTGCAGCACTGAAGGATTATGGGATCATTAGACACTCAACTTACTGTTTCCTAACAGAGACAGCAGAACACATTAGAATTTATTATTACTTTATTATTACTTATTATCCCTTCCAATCCAAATCATTCTATGATCACATATATGCAAGTTTTTACCTCCAGTGCTTCAATTTTTTTGTCTTTCTCCAGTAACTGTTTTCTAAGCAACATAATTTCTGCTGATGCTGGATTTAGTTTGGGGTCCAAGGTTTTTATCACCTGTACAAGGCAAAACAAAAGCATTACAAGCCAGGTTTCATTCTCAACAGCTCCACATCTCATTTGCTCACAGGGAAAATATGAAAACAGAATGAGCACTAGTCAGGCAGTTATGATGAAATCCAGGCTGTCATACTCTACAACAGAGATAAAGGGTACAGAGGGATCATCTGTCATTAAAATTAATAACTACGTGTAGTCAAACACACAGTTATTAATTTTAATTGGGGGGTGGAGGGACCTCAAATCAATCTGTTTAAGTTTATGAGGGAGGAGTGTATATGGTCAGAAACAGGCCACTTACATTTCTTGCTTTCTCAAGGTACATTTTGTATCTTTCTTCCATTGCTTTCATATCCTCATCTTTTTTTCTCAAAGCTGCTTCCAGCTCTCCAATCTTCTGGGCTATTAACAAAAATTAACAATGACAAAAATAGACATGGTACTTTCAAGGCTTCTGTGTTCTCACTATTTAATCACCCCCCCCCAAATAAACCTTCTAGCTACTACAGAATTTCCTAACTTCTTATTTTTGTTTCTGTTCTACCGTAAGGTTCCAACAGACCCTGAATTCCCATTTTGCAGAGTACTGTTCAACTAAGCTCCCATGAAAATTCCCTGCCCACCAGGTGGAAAAAAATCCCTCTCTTCACCCCCCCTTTTCAGGTTTAAAGCTAAGCTGTAGCAGAAAGCCTTGTCCTGACAAGTATCCTGTAGCCCAGGAATAATAATTTCAGAAAAAACTTAACGTAGTCTCATAAAAAACAAAATAAAACCAAACCACACAAAAGAACTTACGGTTCTGAGTAGCATCAGGCTGGAGTTCTGCAAGATCAGCCTCTTTCTTCTGTAACTCATCATGAACTTCATTCAGCTTTTCCCTAAGAATGAAAGGCTGAGCTAAGGATTAAGCTCACAAATAATTCCACGTGCAGTTTTAAGAGCTCAAAGTCAAAACTTGATGGTGGAACTGTTTCAGCAACTATTTTCAACTCTGGCAGTTCTTTTGTGTCTAAGTAGAAATATTATTACATATTTTGGAAGAATGATAAAAGTTGCAACTTCTGAATTAAGCCTCATTTACCTAAAACTAGAAACAAAACCCAAAAATGAACAAAAAACCCTCCAGCGTCTCCCTAGCAGAAACTACCTCTGCTGAGAGGATGGAAATATGTCAAAACATGAAATGTTTTGAGTCCAGTCAGAGTGACTGTTTTAGGAGTTTGTTGTAGAATCAGAACAGTTAAAATATTATTGGTGATGAAGAGACAGTAAAGTGGATACTAGTAATTACAACGTTATAATGATCAGGGCAGACAAAACTAGAACACTGATACTTAACTCACTACATGCATGATTCTCAAAGCAGTGGCTTAGAAAAACCAGACATCCCTACAAAGACAGGCAGTTTGTGCTACAACGGTCAAATTACTCAGCATAAATAAGCTATTGTGGACACATGCCCCTTACTTACATATGTGCTGCCAATTTCTGCTTCAGGTTGCTAGACTGTGAAAAGAAAGTTAAAATTCAGTTATATTTCTGTATTTCATACCATGCCAATGTTAAAGTACCCTTACAAATCAGCCAAGAATACTTATCACGCCTAAATAAAGTCAAACCAAATCAATCCTAAGAAAATTTCATTTTTTCATGCATTTCTGTAACTGCATTTGTATTATTTTGCATGGCATAGATACCAATCCCAGCAACTTTTCTTCTTTAAAGCTACCTTCACTATACCACCATTTAATGATAGAACTAGAGGTTTTCAATAGTAAAGTAAATGGTGGAGGAATTACAGTTCCTTAAAGGTGGAAGAAATCACATAAAACATGAGCTTTTCAGCTGAAATGCAGCTGGTGGGGAGGGGGTCTTGTGAATTCTCATACTATAGAGACTAGACTCATCTGCTCTGAATACAACAGAGCCAAGTCTGTGTTATCTAAACTGAGGGAGTTGTTTTCAGAATACACTGAACAGCCTTGACTGTTTAAGGTCTTTGCTTGTAAGGCCTTTTTAAAGGCATTTGTTCAGGCTGGGTGAGCCAAAGGGGCTTCAGAGCTTGCTTACTCTTATTATTTATATAAGTTAGTGCATTTCAAACTAATTTTAAAACAAACCCCAAACAAACAAACAAAAAAGCACCAAACCACAATCCTGCCTTAGTGATCAGTACTAGACAATGAAAAAGAAGAGGCACATCTAAGCCAAGCACTTGATGTTACACTGAAGGATTTTAAAACAAAACCAGCAAGATGTCTTTGAGGTCAAGCAGCCTGAACTTTCACTTACTCCTTCAGTCTTGGATCCCTGCTCCTGTAAAGTCTTTTGCAGATCTTCAATTTGCTGCTGTAACTCCCCAATGCGCTCTTCATTTAGCCTGTTAGGAAGACAAGACAGTTATTACCCATCTAAATAGATCACAACAGACTGATATTTGTTCCATGTCTGGATGATAACTTTCCAGAGGGTCTACCCAGGAGGACTTAAGCCATGAGGAAACTGATTTCAAACACTTTTGGTTTGACTTGAACTTCTGCTGAAACAAACACATGGCAGCTTTATTAAACATTTTCTAATGAAAGACCTGGAATCATTTTAAGTTTTGAGAAAACTGAACTACCCTTAATTCTCATTATCCTAGTAAACTGCTTTCAGCATTTAATAACTGACAGAGAAAGTAAGATCATATCCCAGTGTTAAAATATGATTACTCTGAAGTTCTAGAGTTTACATCCACTCTTGGTTTACCAAGAGTCACTCAGAGCTAAGAAGAGCAGATCTACCACATTTGACACCACCATATTTAAGCTCTTTTCTCTTGCTTCCTTCATAACTTAATTACACTGGTGAAGGAAAAATGAGAATTGGCTTCCTGCACAGTGCTATGCTACATATGGAAGCCACAAGGCAGGTCCAGGAATATTTTTGCTATATTTTAAGAAGCTGGTTTCACCCATCACCTTTTCTCAGTTTCTAGTTCATTCACTGTCCGATGTTTTTGATCCAGCTGCTCCTGGAGCTCCACAATACGTTCATTTTCTGATCCCTCCTGTTTTAACATGAGCATCTTATTTTCATGCTGCAGCCGAATAAACATTTCTCTGAATCAAAACCAACAAAGAAAAAAGTCACTGTTAATTAAGAAAAAGGTCTCAGAGTAAGAGAGAATATTCCTGTTCACTCCCCCAAACTTAAAAGTGAGCAAAACAAGTTCTCCTTTTAAGAATAGTTGGGCTAATAATACAGGTTTTTTTAAAAAACCTAAATTTTCAAATATCACAATAGCTTTTTAAGAGACAAATGAAGTTTTAAATTAAGTCACTCCAAACCCAGATTTTATTGCACCTATGTCTCCCAAAAGCATTTGCTGCACATTATTTATTCATGCTGTCTGCCAGTGGCAAGATAAGAATTGTTTTGCTCCTTAAGAGAGGATGCTTCAAGCCAAATGTTATATAAAGCAATCTGACAGGCTTTTAAGAAAGAATGCAAAGTAATTATAATATGGGGAAATAATAATTAATAGCTATATGGGGGTCCAGACAAGCATCACAGAGGGAGAGCAAGAAGTGGGACACAGAGTCATGTTGCTGGAAGTCAATATTGACCTTTCACAGAGATATTATTAAATTCTGAAAAACCCTCAACTTTTTTCCTTACCTATATTCCACTGGCAGAATTTCAGCAGCAAGATTTTCATGGCTTTTATCACGAGATGCACCTGCAATTGCATGGCAAGTTAAATTTCACAAACTTAAAGAAATCACTAATGTCTAGAAGAGCCTCTGAAGATAAAGCAATACCTGTTAGACTGAGGTGATCCTGCTGCATCTGTGAATACCGGAGCTCTTCGTTTGTCTCTTTTAGTGCATCACACTGTACTATCAGTCTCTAAGAAGATATATTTGAAGTGGAATTAAGTCATACTGCACCACTTTAAGACCAAATAACCTTAATCAGGAATAGTACTAGCACACACACATATTTTAAGACATATTTTTAATTTCTCTATGTGTGTATGCACACACACGAGGCTCTGAACTTCATTTTTATGGTAGCACTACTTCTGGGAAGGTTCTCCTCAAGCAGAGGATTTGAAAGAGATTTATGATGTGCTCAAACAAACTCTCATTCAAGAGACTTACCTCTTTTTCTTTCATTAAAGCCTCATGTTTTTCTTCAAGTCGCTTCATTTCAAATGCTAGCTTATCAGCTCTTTTTGATTCCTCAGATAGTTTGTTATGAAGCTCCTGGACCTTTTCATAAAAAGATTATGTTCAGCACACAGATGTTGCAAGATGCTACCTTTAAAAGCTATCTAAAACCTTCATGCCTGCCCAGTTCAGCCAAAACAACCAGCTGGTCCTCCAGCCTGGGGGGTGGAGATGGGATAAGCACCTGTGTGTTTGGGTTTTTTTGGTCTGGTTTTTGCTTTTTATCTTTTGGGTTGATTTTTTAAATATTTAACTCCTGAATCTCTGAAGTAAGTGAAATTGAAATAAAACTTCCAAAGTTCAGAATAAGTTTCCAGAGAAAGAAATATTACATACAAGTGAACTCAGTAATAGCTGAGCAATCTCTCCCAGGAATTACCTCAGTAAAAGAAAGATGAAAAGCTCAAACCAAGGATAACTGATTAGTTGAGAAGGTAACTACAGTTAAACTGGCTAGTTTAATAAACACAGAAAACCAGGAAGTGAATGGTGGAGTATGAAGGAGTTTTCACAAACAAGGCATTCTAAGGGGACAATACCAGTTGAGTCCATTGGCTGCTAAATTAAGCTGTTCAATTTTTTCCATTGAAACATAATCGAAATAATTTTATTTAAGGCAAGATGACTGAGGAAAAACTAACCCCTTAAGCAGAGATGCAGCAGTACCTGTCTTTTGTAGGTTTCTAGCTGGGCACGTGCTGCATTGGCTTTCTTCAGCTCATCCTCCAGACTGACTGTGTTGTGCATGTACATCATGTTGGTCTCCTGCAGAGACTTGACTTGTCTGCGGAAGTCGTTCAGGTCCTGGAGCTTTTTACGATACACTTCCACAGTTGATTCCAGCTTACTTGCCTTGTCTGCAGTAGCCCTTGAAGTACAGACAGGGATTAGAAGAGTGTGTTTCTTCAACAGATTAAAAAGGCCAAATTCTGCTTTCGTGCACATTCAAGCTATTTTCAGAGAGGTGCAATGTTCTCCACAGCAGTTCCATCTTACTGCTTTATTCTTAAATGCATAATCAAGGCAAACTTGCATTATGCAAAGACTGCTTATAAAAATGGAAATCACCACAGGGTTTAAGCAGGAGTAAGGCTGACAGTTGGCTGCCAGAAGTACAAGCAAGGGTTAGTATGTCAAATATCTCCAGGGAATTCTGTGGGGTGCAATGTAAGTGCACCACAACACCCTGTGCTAGATAGTCATCTCCAAGTACTTGTACCTGGTAAGGAAAAAACCCACAGATGTTTTCATTGTGGGCTTAGACCTAATTAGAATGTAATTAGAACATAACTGCACTATGAAAATGATCATTAGCAGATATGTCCCAAAAATTACCAGCTGATCATTGGCAAAAATCTGCGGTAAGAAAATATTTGGATCATAAATACACTAATTTTAATATCTGTTTTTAGTATCTACCATATATTACTAGAAGGCAGTAGAAGAAAAAAATGGAAAAATCTATAGTTAATATTTATTTCAGATGTTAGGTAAGAACCACTATAAGTTAAGCACCTGAAACCACTCCTCTTCCCATGTTTTATTCATACTGTTTTATGAACAGCAGACCTGCTTTTGCAGTATCATTTGCTTCAGATATTTCTTGGGTGGCCTGGCATTTTATTTCGTTCACAAAAGCTGCAATTTTATTCTCATCAGGGTTATTGGGTATTTCATCTTCATTTTGTTAATTGTGTTGCTAACCTAAACCTAGGCTTGAATAGTGACACCAAAAAGTTATGTTGAAGTTCTAGCTGCACATAAGCTTTTCTACATCAGAAAGGCAGCCTCTTGTCAATACAAATGTTCCCTTAGGAATGCCCAAACAACCTCAAAATCTTCTTAATTCTTGCAGAACATCTTCCATCCCTGATGAAGAATAAATTTCTTTATTCATTAATGTCATTTAGCAGGAAAATTCCATACTGCTAGTCTTATGCAAACAAGAGGCTATGCCTGAAAGCTTGCACTTCATCTCTGCTTTGCCAAAGGGCCCTTTTCCAACATTTTTAGGTCTCATTCAGATAAGATCTATCTACAGAAAAAAAATCTTGTTAAATACAAAGCCTTGGATTTAGTCACTAAATTCTCCTCATGTGTGTGGGGAGCTCTATCACATACTTGAGAATATCATTTTCATCTTTCAAAGCTCTGGATTCTTCTGCCAAGGAGGTTAGTTCATTGTTTCTGTGTTGAAGTTCAATCAATTGTTTTTCTAGGTCTTCACAATGGACACGATAATCATCTTTTGCAGCTTCAAGCCTACCAGACCAAAAATAGGAACTCTTAAGAATTCATTGTTATCACACATTTTTCATTTAGTGCTAGAACTACTAAAAATAACTAAGACAAAGGAAACTTAAGTAGTCAGAAAGATGGTACTGTAAGCATGGAACATTTTCTTGCCTACCTGTTAAATCATAATTGATTGTATACTGAAAATTTACCATGTCACTATCAAGGGATCACATGAAAAGTGTTTTTTCCCTGCAAAGGGATCACAGGAAGAAAGGCTAGTAGGTAAAAGAAATCAGAAAAGAGATATGGTTGTTTCTGGGGGGCTTAAGGTTTGGTTTTCATTATACATAGATAATTCTGGCACTTATTTTCTGCCATCACCTTTTTTAAGTGTCAAATGGCTAGAATATGGAAATTACACAGTACTATTTTCTGCAAGTGACAGTTTCTTTCTAAAGATAAGGACTGTCTTTAAAATGTTTATTTTCAAGTACTAAGTTTTTTACTTAATTAAATTACTTAATTAAAAATTACTAATGTTTTTATGCTAAAGAAATTGAGATGAAAAATCTTGAAAGAGTACTGGAAGTTTTCAGGATATATTTGACATGATAAGCAAGGGATTTTTGAGACAAATCATTTAGTACCTGAAGTTTTCTTCTTGCAGTTGTTCCAGCTGCAACTGCGCATGAAAATACTTCTTTGCAACCACAGTATTTGGATCATCAAGAGAGTCGTCTAACTGCTCTAGCCTGTCATTCATAATCTCATTTTCTGACACCAAGCTGTTTTTTTCATCCTGGAGGGCAGCCACCTAGTGCAGATAAAACAGCAGCAGCACTGTAAGCCCTGTCCAAGTGGAGAGGACTAAAGCAAGACAGCAGCACGTCACCAAATTAGTTTATGGAAAAAGGTTGAGCGTTTAGAAATTTCAGAATGTCATTTACACAGCACACTTGAGCATACAGATGCTTTTAGTGTATGACAGTTATGAAGCACTAAAGAAAAAGTCCTTTTTGAAAAAAAAAAAAAAGATTGATTTTGGTAACAAACTAAAGGCAGACAACGCGATATGGAGAGAAACTGGTAATTTCATTAAAAAAGGATACCATGGACGCCGTAGGGAAAAAAAAACAAGTTTAAGTACTGGTGTAAGGTACTCTCCATCTTGCTTGCACTTGACAATAAGCAGCAGGATGGCACTGGCCAGCACACTGACACAGCACTGCCGTGCACGCAGCAGTGAATGGTTGCGCAAGAAGCGGATTCAGGCGCCATAAGCTAGAACAGCACACACACAAAGAAATAAAACCTGGGCAGCTTCAGAGAGAGCATGCACTTTATGCCACAAATCAAACAGGTTTGATATTGAGAAGTGTTCACAGCTAAGCAAATGAGAATACAACACTTTGTTGGAACAGTAAGTGTATTAACAGCCATAAAACGGGGAAGGATTAAGAGGATAGAACCTGTAAAGTTTTTCTAGTGAAAGCTGTTGTGTTAATTTTAACATCCTGTCAAACATAAGAGCAGGTAGCACGTGTTAGTTAACTGGCATTTAAACAGGGACAATATGCTTTTTGGGTTATGTTTTCCTGAATCATAAAGAAAACCTACCTTTCTTATACTCTTGGAAAATATCAAGGAAGACTGAGACCTTACAAGTGAATTTATTAAGAATTAGTTTAAATGAGAAGCGTCAGTCAATATTATGGCTTCAAATAAATAAAATAAAACATATCATGGTGACATTATTAGATTAAACGTCAGCTATAACCTGGAGTATGCAGTATTAAGAAACAGGTTGTGATCATGATTTACAATTCTATCAAACAGCTGTAAGAAACCAAGCAGTAATTAATCTACTGCTTCATTAGGTGCTGCCTTTCAAGGTTCACTCCTTCTCACAGAGCAGATGTCACTTTATTATACACATGCACACAAACCACCTGCAAGTAGGGAACATACCTGAGCCTTGCTCAGCACAACAGTTCCTGTTCAAGGTTCAGCCACTCCTTAAACATGCACAACATTCACTCTTTTAGAATCATGTTCAAGGAAAGCCCTTCTCAGACTTCAAAAATAATTAAAAAAATAAAACTATCACACAACACTTACAGCAAGTTTTGCATTTCTCTCAATTCCTTTCTGATAGCTTTCTCATCTATTATTTCAATGTAACAGAAGTGGTGTCAAAGTCAACACAGATTATGCAGAGAGATTTTTAAAACACACCACAGTATTAAAGAGCTGTGGTGTCATTAACTCATCTGTTTATACCCAGCAATACCTTTCCCTCAATCACCTTTCATGCCTCCACTTGCCCCACGCTGTGTTATGAGCAGCTGGCTTTGTGTAACCTATCATTAATTAACAGAAATCTCAACAGAAGTTTGTGGGAGACAGGAGAAAGTCTGGGGCTCCTCTAGTGAGACATACTAAGCCTCCTAATGGAAGCAGAGAGTGCAAGTTAACTGTTACCCCAGCATGTCTAGAAGCAAGAGCTTTTGAACAGTGAATGCACTTTTGGAAGCATTAACAGCTGTAATCTGTGAGTTCAGCTGTCAAATCAATCCTCTTGCCCATTTGAAATAAATCTTTTTCTCCTGCAGATTCTGCTCACAAGCTATTTTAGATCTGTGCTTTCTCTAGGAAGCTTTATCACTGCCTCAAGAAAAAGGAAATGAAGTATCAATTCATTTATAACAATAGCTTCCTGGGTATGGCAATTAGCTATGAGCTACTTTATAAATAAAGTATTCTACTTTTTCAGCTGTCATTACCTGTAAGAAATGTAAAATTAGCCTCTGGTTTTGTGGTTTATTTTTTCCAGAGGCTCATACAGCCAGCATAGTGCTCTGGCTCCTGTAAGATGCCACACAAATGTTCTCTTTGTACAGAATCAAATCTGCCTCACCAGATAAGCCTCTTCCTATTTTCAGATTATAGTGCCGTAAAAATCAGACTTTAAAAGTTCCTCTTTATTGTTATGAAGTGCTCTCCTCTTTTTCTAAAGAGTCACTTGATTGACTTCTATATCCATCAAAACCAAAAGTGGCCTATTATCAATGTGGTTTGAAAACGTCAGCAAGGATCTATTAGTTTCCATTCTATTATTTCCTGAAATATCCTCCATATTGTGAGAAAAAGTAAATTTTAGATCAATTTCAAGTTTTAGTCTTTCATCAGCTGCTATTGAGAACTGCATCATTTTCCTACGATTAAATCTAAAGACTGGTTATTACATGAACTGGATTTTTTGGACACAGTTCAAAAGGCTGGAGGAAGCAGTGACTAAAAGTGGAAGGAGCTATTTTTAGAGCCATAACAACGTTGTTTTGATACTACCTGGTACTAAGGGTAAACAAAGCCAGGAGATCAAACCACCTTTGAGTAACCCCTTGGCACAGGACCTCAGCTTACACTTCCCTCAGAAAAGTACTCCCAGTAATTGCATTTTGGAGTGCAGAATGATTGCTTCCCCCCCAAATAGATAAGAATTCTCATAGAAACTTAAATGCAAAATTCACTTTGCCCTTCTGCATCTCAATTGCAGCATCACTACATATTAAAAGAAATAAGTGACTTCTTGTTTCTTACCTGTAAATCAAGCTCTTGACATCTTTGTGCCAACTCTTCTTTTTCTGCTAGAGCTTCATGAAGATCTTCCAAAGCTTTTTTAAGCTTTTAAAAAAAAAAAAAAAGAGATAGTCAATCATTCTGGCCCATAGCCAAAATACTCACAGATCTGGCTGTCAAAATGTCTCAATTGCTTAAGCAGGATGTTAGGTGCACAAATGGACAGAGAAATCTATATATACACTGTTAGACCAGGTTTTCTCTTATTTCACCTGCATTTTAAATGACTTCCACATGTAATAAGTAAATTATTGAAACTCAGAGTAACATCCAGATCCAACACAACAACTTAGACTAAAAGATAAACATGGGAACATCTGTGTTATTTCAAAATCCCTCCCTGTCCTTCATCTCAGAATAGAAATACTCATGCTCCTTTATAGGCAACTACTTTTAAAGACAACTTCATTTTATCAGCCACACCTCATAGTGTTCTGGTTATCATGAATCTTCATGACCCCTTAAAAATAACCTGAAGGTTTAGCCTGACATGGCTGAGCCCTGAGGTACCCCCAGCTCTTTTTGCTATGTAGGTTTGCACTGTCCAGTTTTACTCCATCCAAAGATGTAGTTACTGTTTGGTATTTTTTAAAGCAGCTACATAAATAGCTGCTTTAAAAAATGCTTTTAAAATGTGTAAATAGCACATAACTTTTCACTTATTTAGCACTGAAAAACAGCATTATTTTACTGTATATTCTCTGCCCATGTTGGTATGTTGCTCTGCTCTTTGTGAACCAGTGTGGTTTAATTAGATAAGCTCCAAGTGGAAAACAGATTAAGCAGTTTGTAGAGATAGACAGAAGAGCACAATTTACTGTCAAGGTTATTCTTTAGCTTCTAGAATTGGAGAGGAATAACAACCCTCCTCTTCATCTAAGGGATGGCAAGGTACCAATCTATTTTTCAGGCTTGAACTACAACAGCAACAAGTATTAAGCAGTTACCTGCTGTTCTATTTCACTGGATGCATCTCCTGTGGAAGGACCCGTTAATTCCTTGCTCATGAGCTACAGAAAAGAGGAAAAGGTTAAATTAGAGGTTAAAAATCTGAATTCACTGTCTAGTGAGTACCAATTGTATTTTACACTATGTCCTCCCATCTCTTCAATATACCAAAATAGATTAATAATAATTAAAAAAAACACCTGATGGTTGGTAAAGGATTTAAAACAAATCTAGGAAAAGATAACTTTTTTTTTACCTTTTCAAATTAACCAAGTTAGCAGTAGCATCTTGTTAGGTGAATGTGTGATCTGTTGAAATTCTTGCTATCCTCTAGTCAAGTTAAAATGAAGTGAACCAGAGGACTGAATTTCACTTAATTTAATAGTTATCATCCTTCTTGGTGTCAGATTAATTGCCATGAAGTGAACAATGGAAACATTAACACAGCTCTCACTGATCCCCAGTACAAAGATGTACATAGTTTTGTCAACAACTACTACAGGGCTTCACTTCTCACTCAGGAATTACAGTATTTGGAGATCTTCAGAAAGTTTGATTAATCAGAATACAACAAACAAGAGGTTTATGGATTAATTTCTCCCAATAGGACACTTCGAGCTTTAAAGACTCTATAGACAATGTAAACCCAAGTTTTGAAGCCTGCTACCTGCTCCACCACTACCCTGGTGAGGGTGCAATTACACATTGCATTTCCTTCAAAGTTAGCATTTAGTTTCTGCCTCCCTCCACACTCTGCTTCAGTCCTGAAGCTCACAGGTGCAAGGGACTATGGAGCTATGCTGTGAGCTGGATCACTAAGATGGTGCAACCAAGAACAAATTAAGCTAGCAAGGGGCACACACCATGACAGGAATAGAAGAAACGTAGCTGGGAGTTTGTAAATCAGATGCTGGAATGGTCTGTCAGAGCAATGGAGCCTCAAACAGTTACAATCAGGTTAACTTTGGGTCTGGGACAGAAATTTCAGACCCTGCCCCCCAACATAATCAGCCCTTGGCAAGCAGATACATTTCTTGTGTGAAACAGGAGATCTTAAGCATTTGTGGTTTCCACAGGTTGTATGTTTGGGCATAGGAGACTAAAATCAAATCCCCTTGGTTGGGGACTGGGGCCTCTCCATCCTGATCCTCCCAGATAATTTAGGGAAGTACTTATGCTCTTCCCTGACCTTTGCTGGGATGAAAGAATTCACAAAGATCAACAAATGGATATTCAGCCTTCTCAAGTGACAGCATTAAGCTATGAATTATTACTTACCTCTTGAATGGCAGTCATGACAACATGCTGAACAGATTCTTCAAGGGTCATGATATTCTGTATGTGTTCTGTGAAAAACAATTTGCAGTGACTCATGACAATGTTTATCTTCATGGCTTGAGCAACATGACACAGTTTGCAGAAAGATCCAGAAGAAACTACTCTCTATAAAGCTTCTTCAAAAAAGTGGTGTGCTTTTTATACAGAGCACTGCCATTAACCAACATTATTACCCAGTAATATGATAGGTAAGAGATTATAATCTCTTAAGTGAACAAATTTATACTATGCATAACAGGGCAAGGAGATTTTAAGATACTTGTGTTTACATGGTTCTTTTTTCATGCATATATCTATGTATGTATATACATCAGCTTTTCCAAAGAGTCAACAAGCTTGCAATTGAGTTAACACATAAAAGCATCTTAACAGCATCTTTGTTCCCAGTACAGCCTGGTTTAGCTTCCCACACAGTGATGCAGACATTTCAGACCACCTAGGAACCACAGCTCTGCTGTTAACAGAGTCATGCTGAGGATTCCTCAGCCATCAGAGCACTGAACAGTGGAGAGAACACTCAACTGGGTCAGTCTTGAGCCTCAGCACACAAACAAATGGCAGTTTCTAATGTAGGTTTTCAATTTAATTTGCATGTGAATAGCAAGTTTTAGGTCTTGGTACATATTTTAACAAGGTTGATTAATTCTCATACACTTCAGACTATTTTTTTAAACCCACTCTAGGCAAAACTGGAGTTTTATTCAGTTTCCCACAGATTTCCTGCTTTTAAGTGAAGTTTCAGAATAGGTACCAACCACAGCACCTACCTACCAACCACAGCACGTTTAAGGCTGGAAGGGACCTCTAGAGGTCATCTGGTCCAACCTCCCTACACAAGTAGGGACATCTCTACCTAGGGCAGGCTGCTCAGAGCCCCAGCAAGTCTGACCTTGAATGACTCCAGGGATGGGGCCTCCACCACCTCTCTGGGCAGCCCATTCCACTCATCTATCACCCTCATGTTAAAGAACTTTTTTCTAATATCCAGACATATTAACAATGGAGACCTTTTGATACATAAGAAGTGTTTTTACATCTCTTCCACCTTATCAATCACCAGAGACTCTTTGTTGAGCAGATAAAGGTAGCACATACCTTGCTTCCTTTCACAATTGACTGCACAACCTAAGATGAGCTGCAGAAGCCTGCCCAGTTCAGTGGGATCTGAGTTCTCAGAGATTTGGTTTAAGTCAGGAATAAGCTCTTCTGCAACCTGCTGACCCAAGAACTGAAAGAAAAAAAAAAAAAAGAAGAAAGATTAGGCTGCCACTTCTGTACAACATGAAATCTGATATCAGGTAAGAAATCTGCACTCTGTTACCATAAAACTTATGGAAGGGAAAGATTTTAAACATTAAATAGAGGGATACACACAAAAAAGATTGGTTTAAGAGTACACAACAATATCAGATTAGTAAATCTGAAGAGGCCTAGATAAAGCAGATGTTATCTACTTTATGTCACTCATTGGTTACAGGCTGGTTTCATACCTGGAACTCAGCTATCACACACTGTGCCTCTCTTGCACCAGCAAAAACTGTTCCAAGTATCAGTCTGTGTTTGGGGGAAGTGGTACCCAAACCACTGCTAGTCAATGATCTTTACCATACTTGGCACCTCAGGTTTTTATATTAAAAAACTACATGCAAAATACCCAGAAATTTATGGAGTTATGCACTTTAAGAGTTCTATAAATTGTTCTGGCAAAACCACAAGTTTTGGAAGTTATTAACTGGGGGTTTGGTTAACTGAGCACTTACACAAGAAAAAGCAACAGTAGTAATTTAAAGGTTGTTGGGCTAGACCTCAAATATGAGAGAATTAATTTATTCTACCAACATCATAAAAGAAAAAAAATTAATTCAAAATACTTCCAAAACTCAGTTGCTTCACAATCCTTCAAAAAAACTCCTGATAAGCCTGAATTAGTTCTACTTTGGGGCTTGCCAGAGAGCCTCACCCCTAATAATGCAAAAGGGTTTGGCACATGGTATCACAACTAAGCCCCAGTGAGACCAGGAAGCCATAAGATGATCTGGCAAGTTTTTCTATGTCATACCCATTACATAACTGTAATTAAACTTCATACAAAATGCAGCTTGCTTTTTTTAATTCAAAATATAGCAACCTCATGTACTCATCCTGCATGACAGAGAACAAATTATAATCCTTACTATGTCCAGCAGGAGTTGTAACTTATCTCCCAGCTTCCAAGTATCATAAACCCTACACTAGGGCTACCAAAACCATTCTGTTGTACAAAAGGATTAAAACTTCACTAGACAAGAGTAAATTAATTTTATATCCACTCAGACCTCCCACTCAAGCAGACAGTTATTATATACTTTCCCCCAAAAAAGGTCCTTAAAATAAATTTTGCTAAGAAAAAAAACAACTAGGTGAAGGAGGACAATAATCATCATGTTTAATGGCTAGAACAACAAAAAAAATGCTGGTTTTCCCATACCTCATGATAGTAGTCCATAATTCCTTGCAGTATCTTCTTCAGATTACTGGACTGTTGCACATGAAAGATAAGGTTACAGGCTTTTATTAGTATTCTTAATTTTTCTGAAATTAAATAATATATAATAAAATGTTTACATAGCAGCTCTAAAAGGAGACCCTAAAACGACAGGAGAAGAGAAATACTGCAAGAGAAAATCCCCAGGCAACAATGCTGGAAGACACTTCAACTATCAACAGACAGTTCAAATTCACTTAAAATAACCTAAAAAAAGGCTAAGCTTAGTTCTGCAGGCTTTGGAGTGCTAGATACTCTGAGGACAGACACTATATCCCATTCCAGAAAATTCTTCCTAGCTGTAATTTTGAATACCTTTATTCTCCAGTTGTCACCAACATCGTCTTTAATGCGATTTAGCCAAGATGCATCAAACCAAGCAACATCTCTGAAACAAAATTAAATGATTAAGCATCAATAAGCAGAGACTTAAACAAACAAGATACCAGATTCCCAGCATTAAATCATCAGATGTTTGACTACAGTGTCTAATGAGGCGTGAATTCCTGGAGAGTGCAAGTTCTACCTGTGTCACAGGAAATTTCCATCCTGCTGGCTGCATTGAGACAGCACCTTCCAGGGCAGGAAGGATTTCTGGACATGCTTGAGCTACCTGCAGCCAGGAATTCAGGAAAAAAAATGGCCTTTATCACACTTAAAGTGATCTTAATGATGTAAAGAGATACTCTCTTTTGACTGGTGCCTATGCTGTTTTATACCTACTCTTGTACATTTGGATTTTCCAACATTCACTATAATTTGTCAAGGGCACTTATCAAGGAAGAAGTTTATTTGTTTGTTTCTTTAACTACTGCATTTCTTTTATTTGTATGTCTCTGGTTCCCCTGGGCAGAAGTGTGTTTACTTTGTCAGCATAAATAAAGATCAGGTGCAGAGGGAGGTGTTTACACACACTGAGCTGTGAAGCAGAACAGTCACAGCATATCTAACAATATCTTAACTTTGACACCCTGCTGTTTGTTCACACCTGACAAAAGACAATTATCCCCACTTGCATATCAATCAACAAGGCTGTAAAGATGTTTGCCCACAGCCTGTGCCAGCTTAGTACCACAAATACATGGGAAGTGACCCTCAGCAAGTCTTCACTGAGCAATCCTGAATCAGTTTTTGCCATGCCCCAGGAAAAAGGTGAGATCTGTCTTTAGACAGCACACTTCAGATCTTCAAATTTGGGGTTTTTGGGTGGGTTTCTTTGGTTTTGTATTTTTGGGGGAAAATGTGGTGGGCATGATGTCTAAGTAATGTCTTAGTAGTCAAAAATACAGTTTGAGCAGGAGATGGTAATTCAGATTTCTCTTTCATTATCTGAGCCAACAATAACATTAAAATTGCAGCAATGACTTGTAGTGAAAAAGACTCTATTCCATTATTATTCAATAATTGATATGCAAACAAAGGTATACTTTATCTTCTGCTATATGATGTCCACTCTGTATCTCTGTCTACTTTAAAAGCAACTATACATGCCAAACAAAACCCTAAATTAAATACCTCTTCTTTGAATTTAAGCATCGACTTACATTTGGTGAAGTACCTGTGCCATGGCAACCCCATTAGTCAAGTCCTGAACATCCCGACAAGGGGCAGCAGTATTGAACGTCTGCAACTGAAACAGGGGAAAACACTGAGTTCCTTGCTCACTAGACAGGACAAGAAATTCATTACCTTTCTCCTTTCCCTCTTTAAAGCACAAGCATTTAGCAAGATGTCTTTCCACCCAAAGCCCTTTTTGACCTATGTGGCTTTTAAGAGAACCCAATTATCTCAATTCTTGTGACTGCTGATTATGAGTAGTAGCTTAAAAAGTGAGTCCTATCATTTGCTTTTTCATGCTAGTCCTTCTATTGTAAGTCAGCTTATGGAATACTAACTTGGGAAACTAAAGCTGTATTTATCCATCCCTCAAAACGTGTCCAGAGCTAAGCACTGCAACATCACTACCTAAACAAAACATTGCATCAGAACAAGGGTCAAAAGTTGAGGGAAAAAACCCAAACAAACCAAAAAAACCCACAACAAACCAAACAACAAAACCAGTCTTTTAGTACAAGCATTTAATAGAAATCATGACATCAATAGAGATCCCTGAAATTATCTGGAAGCTAGGAATGGAATGGAGAAAATTATGCAAAAACAGTGGAAAGAACCAGCTGCCTGAGAGCTACTGCACAGCTTAAGGATATGAAGAGAGCTGAAAAGGCTGAAACATTTCAAGTGCAATTTCCTTGCAATTCAGGAATTCCAAAGTTACTCTAAAGTCGTTCCTACTTAAATAGGCAACTACAAAATACTGTTATAAACCCAAGAAACTTCACTGTAACTTTTAGTTATACATCTTTTCCTGGTAATTGTATTTTATTATTTTATTCATATTATTGCTGGTATTTATATCTGATATATACATACACATTTTTCTGTTATTTTCCAAGCATCACACTATCTAGTGCTAAAACACAGGGCTGGATGCAGTTTTACCCCATCTACATATTTCTGTCTAAAGATTAAGCAACAAAGCCTCAGTTTTCACTCTTCTCTACTGCAAAGCCAGATTACAGATGGAAGCATTTTTATAGTAAGTTGCCTGATCTATTCTCTATGTAATCTTTGTTCTAACTGGTGCTTCCAGGCATAAGTACAATTAAAGTCCCTTTGTAGCAGGACTACACAAACAAGATGGCATCTCCTATCCTAAAGAAAAAAATGTCTTAGTTGTGTTTTGCAGCTAAATTCTCCAAAAGTAACTCCAATAACATGAATACCTGCAACATTACAGAGCACCACAATGAACACCTAGCAGACAGTTCTCTATACAAGAGCTCCCATCATCAACCTGGTGTATAACACTAGTTTATTACACACCCATAGGCAGCTCTGCTGCTGCCCTGCTGATTTCTGCCTGCAGTTCTGACTGATTCATGTACAAAGCCTTAAAACATTGAGGTGCTTGGGTGCTCCACACACTGTAAAAACTCTGCAAAATGCTCCATCAGGCTCCAGGAACTTGTGTCTGGGAGAACTCCTGGAGCACAGACAGTACATTTCTATTTAACAGTCCTCAAAGAGGTTTTCTTTTGTGAACTTCGCTGAGAGACGTTTTGCAGCCACAAACTCAGCACCCAGACATTGCAGGATACCCCCTCATCAGTGTCACCTCCTAGCTTCACCTCATCTCCTCAGCCAGCTTCTTGGGTAAACAGTGAACACTTACCCCAGTTGCTTCCTCCAGAAGGTCAAGTCTGTACTGACCTCTACCATACCTGCCTCCTCCCACTGTCTTTCCCATGACCAACAACCCTCATCTATTCAGCCAATTCTCACATGGAAGCTCTTCCATACTTCTCATGAGGTCAGTCTTTTTTTCCCCCCCTTGTTTTCTGGGCTTCCTGCATTAAAGGCTGTAGGATGGGATTACCTCAATGTTTAAAAGGATTCTCCATTTTGGAAATTGTGTATTTTTTTCTAAAGTATCCCCAAGCTCCCATCTAACATTTTGACAAAATTAGCTATTATGATGACAATATTTTATTCCCCCCCAAAACAATCAGCTCAGAGCCAACTATTCTAGGTGAGAGAAACACACATGTCAGTTCATCACACAGGAAAATAAGAGCTCATCAGCAACTCCTTAAAATGATGAATAAAATGGAACAAATGAGGTTTGCTGTTAATACTACTAAAAGATGTAGAATAGAACAGAAGCAAGAACAGATCCTTACAATCTCTGTCCACTGTGAAAATTGACTTCTTAAATTTACTATGATGTCCTAAATTATCTGTCCATCTGTGAGAGGGTTTTCCCCAAACATCCCTTGAAACTTAAGCTTCTTCTGAGGTCACTGGAGAATGACCTTGTCAAGTGTGTTTGGGAAATGGAGCTACTTGGGCCACTGAGGTAGAAGAGCAATTTCCAGCTGTGACAATTTCAGGCAGTTATCTTCCACTCCACATCTAGAAAGAGTGACCATGTACTCCGAATATTTGTTCGCTTGCTTCAAAAAGAGTCTAATCAAGCCAAGAAGAGAAAAATATGTAGAGCGAGGGGGTTTTATTATTTGTTTTTCAATTAAATAAAGCTTTTTTTTAAATCCTGCGTTACAGCAAGCGAGAAGTCAGTAATCCCTGGTAGCTTACATAAAAGATTAAGCAGAGCAGCACCAACTGAAGCAGCTGTGATTGACAGCTCTGGTTCCTAACACTATAGCAGCCTGAATGCCAAGGCAAGAACAGGCACGCGAGCTCAGAGGCAAGACTGAGCAGGCCAGAATTCAGGGGTCTACAGCACAATATTGTCACATTGCTGTTTGGCTACACCCTCCTGGAAACTGGAGAACCTGCTCGGTACAGGTATGACCATGTCACCCGAGCCTGTTGGAGCAGGTAAACAAAGCCTGAGAAAACCCTGTGACATACACCAGTAACTCCCAGAATAGAAACAGCTAATTACAGTTAAGCAAAAAGCAGGACTGAGAGTTACACAAGCAACTGGAAATAATATGAGAGTAGAAGCATTAATTATGGATTCTCTAAACTCCAATCGTTTCCTCAGAATAGATTTTGACTGTACTTGCAAACCCAATGGAAGTAGCAGGCATGGGGAGAAGGCTGGCAGAGGCAGCTGTAGACTTCAGGACTGTAGCAGTACTTTTTTTTTTTTCCAAATTTGATTAGGTTTATTAATTATAGCTTCAAGGACATGCTGCTAATCGTGCTGAACACCATTTCACGAACCTAGCTTAAATGCACCCTGTCACTTGCTGGTACAAGTATTTTTCTCTCAGACACAGAGCTATTATGCTCACAAGATACATCTGAAAATTTCATTTTGTGGCAAGTAACAGTTAATTCTTTTTCTCTGAATCTGCTGAAGGCTCTACCACCAATAGCTGTTGGTGAAATGAGAGCATTCACATTACCCAATGGAAATCAACCTATCCACCTCTAGGGAAGGTACGTCCTCAATCTCATCCAGACCATGTAGGGCTGAGGTTCTCTGTTTTATATCCAGATTATACACACTAGGAACAGTGGTTTTACAGAGATTTTAAAGTAATATTAAACATTCTCCTTTCTAACCACAGAATTTTAACAGAATAACTCAGCCCCTGGACAGAGTTAACATCACCAATGCTGCCAGTGCCAAACAGGGGTACAGCTATTCTGGAAAAACCTTTTTTAAGATGTTTAAGATATTACCATACACCTCATCTCTAGTTTGGAGACAAAGACTGAGGCAACCTCAGAGTAGTACGATACCAAAAGATATTAAATTCACTTTTTGTCTCCCACAGTAAAGAAAACATCTATTGTAATGACACCTAAACACAGAAGATGCTACCGCATTGCTGCATCTACTGCTGCTACTCTTACTGCTCCACTCCTTGGAAAATATTAAGGTTACTTCACATACACTAACTCAAGTTTGTCTTTCTGCCTTAGAAAATTGTTTCTGCAACAGATCTGTGAGTTCAATCTTAAGATATATAACTGAAGTGAATTTTCCTTGGAAGCTAGTATATATTTCCCCTATAATTCAATCTAACTCCATAACACTTTTCCTGTAACATCCTCAAAGCTTTAAATTCAATGACACCTGGGCTGCAGAACCAATATATAACATTTTTATTCACATTTTCTCTTTCTTCTCTTGATAATGCATGATCTTTCAATACAAAATTTGCTAAAATAAAAATAAAACCAAGATCTGGCAGCAGAATACAGAAAACCACGAGCACCTCTTCACTAAATTGAGCAACAGAGAAACCTTTAGAACCACAGTTACAGAAGCCGTTTCTCTTCACATACACAGCACTACATTCTGTCTCTCCTCTGACTTCTTTTTCTACCCCTCAGACTGAAGCTCAAGCTGGAAGGATGTCTGAAAGACAGCTTAGTGTCAACAGTCAGTTTCTAGTAAGTTGTAAACTAGGTCCGAGAAATAGGGTGTTAAATCTAATCCCCTGCATCTGGCAATGCATCTGCTGAGCCTTGTATAGAAAATGTAAACACAGGGTTGGATGTTCATTTAACAACACTACACAAAGCTCTTTCAGCTTAAGGCCAGTTAAAGTTCCATTAGCATTCCCTTCAAGATTCACGTACAGTTATGTAGTGTGAGGATACTAACAATGAGAATTGGGCTAAAAATAATTTAAGCAGGGATTGTGAAAGTTACAAGAGATTTCAGCACTGCTGACAAGATTTTGAGACATGGTTCAGGAACTGATTTATTTTGCAATTGAATCCTGATGGGTTTATTCTTACCTGACTGCCAAGAGGAAAAGACAAAGTTCAAGAGCCAAAAAAAGAGAAGGAAAACTATGCATGGATTAAATGACTAAAGATATCCAACTCTAGAGAGTTAAACATAAAACAACCGAAATTCTAAAGACCAACAAAACACTGGAAGGATACAAGGTCACTGAAGTACTGAATCTGCAAGATACTCCCTTCTTCCCCTGATTTACACTTCCCACAGGCCAAACAGCTGCTATTTCTAGAAAAACTCTTCACAACGTGTAATTGGGGCCTTCCCTATTAGATTTAATGCAGAAGTTCTATCTAAAAAAGAGCTCACTCATCAAAAACACCACACCTGTGAGGCCACAACGATAGACAAGGAGTCAGAACAACCCTGTAAAGAACAAGGAATAAAACCAAAGCAAGCTTGATTGAACTGCACAAATATGGTTGGACTGGGTGATCTTAAAGGTCTTTTCCAACCTACATGATTCTATAATTCTGAATACATGCTTCCTGCACAGTCAACACCACACATTGGGGTGTGCTTCGCCTGACTAATAAAAGCTTTAGCCAACTGAAAGCTGGGATGAAATGTTCTGAGATCAACCCAATTCAAATTAATTACACACATTTATTATTATTATTAATTAACGAGCAGTTCCCACACTGAAGCCACAGCTGGAAAACCACTACTTGGGCCTACAGGACGTTCGAATGACCACATCTACGCTCCAAGGGTGCTCGCAAGAACATTTTACCGCCCAAACATCCGTCTCTGGTGCAGGCCATGCTGGGATCCCAACCGCCTCCAGCTCCTGCTCGCTTCCCGCCCGGGCAGCTCCACCGCCCTCACAGCGCCTGACAGGAGCCCCGGGGGGCGGGCGGTTCACCCACCGGCTCCCTCCCGCCGCCGCCGAGCTGCCGAGGGGCGCTTCCCGCCCCGGCAACGCGGAGCGGGGCCAACAGGTGCCCTCCGAGCGCCGCCGCCCGCCCCCGCGCTCCGGGGCTCCGCCGGTAACAGCCCCCACCGCCCTCCGCCGCCTCTGGAGAGCCCCTCGGGAGCAAGGAGCGGGGCAGAGAGGAAAGCAGGGAGGAGGAACTCCCCTCCCCGCGTCACTCACCCAGAGGATGAGGCTGTCGCAGAGCGGGACATCCGCCGGCTTCGCCTCCATGGCGGCGGCCCCTACGCTCGCCGGCCGCCCCCGCTCAGGGCGGCTGCGTAAGCACCCGATGCACGGAGCGCGGTTACGTCCACGGGCGGGCGCGGCTGACGTACCGCACAGCGCAGCCCACCCCACGCCGACCCCGCAGGGGTGGTGTTGTCGGGAAGTCCACGTCAGCGCCCGCCCATGCCTTCAAACGCCGGGAGTGGCAGCGGGCGTGGCCAATCAGAGGGAGGAGTTGTAGCTGCTGGAGCCAATCACTGAGGGGACTCGGGAGGGGGCGGGGACTTGCCTCACGGCAGAGCTTCTCCTCAGCGGACCCCGCTGCCGCCGCAGCCCCGTTCGGCCTCCGGAGAGGGGTGTGTGGGCGAGGCGGGATCGTGTCACCTGCCCTTGCGATGAAGCGTGGGCCGGGGAGTCAGCGGATACAGCCCCCGATTTCACTCGGCGGCTGCCAGCCCGCCCAGGAGCGCCACTCCGTCCCCCAACATGGCGGCCGCTGCCTTCTCCCGCTGCGTTTCGGCTGTCACAGCCGCGGCCGCAGCCGGGGTCGGACGGGCAGTGAAGAACTGCTGGAGTGCTTCAGAGTTAATCTGTGCCTAAGGTGTAGGTAGGTCAGTGAACCTGTACCAGCCACGAATGTTGCTTTCAGAGGATACAGAATTACTTAAAAAATACCAGCGTTAAATGAGGCAAAAATACCTGTTCTATCTTTTGGTGAGGTGAAGGACGGAAAGCACTCATGTACAAAGGTGATCAACTGTTTTAACCCTTCTCCAGGAGGTGGGACAACATAACCCCGCCCAACAGCACTGGGGGGCTTGAGAAGGGCCACAGCAGGTTTACCACTTTTATATATAGAGAGATATATATTTAATTTAAGCGTCAGAGGTGAGGAGTTAAAGCCATCAGATAAAAGCCCAAATCCCACCAGACTGCAGCGTCTCAGGGGCAGAGTTCTGCACCCCACCACTGAGGGGTAGAAGGAGGCCTGGGAGCTGACAGGGCACTGCCAAACCCCTGCCCAGCAAGGCTTTCATCCACTCGGCAGCTCATGGGACACTACCGAACCTCCCCTGCCCAGCAGGGCTTTCATCCACCTGGCAGCGTGGAGGGCTCGCTGCCAAGCCTCCGCAGGCAGCTCTGTAATGACAGCCTGCACAGAAGGTCAACCCCCAGCAGACAGGCACCACGCATGTTCCTTTCTTCTTACGTATTTCACTACAGGAGCTAAAATGTAGGAGTCCTTTCTTGTTTATCTTTTTTTGTTTCGGGAGAAAACACACCAAAATTCTTTCACATGCTTTCCTCTACTATATTCGTTTCATAATAAAAACTTGCCTTATTTGGTCAGATCACAGGTATTCCTGGTTTAGGATCTTATCTTAATACCCTGCCTCAGACACTCCAGAGAAAAGTCTAAATACTTTATGCTAACAAGATGCGATTACTTTGCCTCTCGTCTGTTTCAGCAGAACTTTGGTGACTTTTCTCTCCCTTTTACTAATTAACTTGTTAGTTAATTCTGTTTTATGAATATTCTTACATTTTCTGTTGTGCAGGATGATGTTAAACACATCAATGTTTAGGCCAGCCTAAAAGTGGACCGTAGTACCTATTTGAGTTGAATAGTATATGTTATAGGCATTGTCTGCTCTTCATTTTTGGCTATTCTACTTTAAAATGTATGCTTTAATTTTCGGTTACTTGATTCTACTTAGACTCAAAGAGATTAACATTGTGGTGGATGACATGGACAGTATTTATGTGGCTATTTCCCCTCACAGGGCTGTCCAGAATTGATAAAGGCTTGAGAGTGGATTTGGATTTCTGGAAACCCTTTCTTTCCTTCACCAAAGGTTCTTAAAGAGATTTGGTTGCCATGGTGGATTATTGGAAATCCTTATTAAAAATAGAATAAGGAATAAAAGGTTTTTAAAGTAAAATCCCAGAGAGTTCTGTGCTAGGATTTGTACCGTTGAACATGCTCATTTTAGGTTTTTTAAATATTTTTGCTGTTTTATAATTTCTATTAGCTCTTGTCAATTTTTCTTTTACCCCTCTTCATTTGCTGTTTCTCCTTTCTATAATTTTATGTCCTCTCCCTTCTCAGGAAGTGCCACATCCTAGCATAGCACCTGCTACCAACCTCTACCCAGTTTCCCACAACCCATTTCACAGAAACATGCAATTGTGCATTTCAACTTCTGGATGTCTTACGCTCTTTCTTTGCAGGTTCAACCCTTCACACACCTACTTTCTTTACTCAGTTTCTGCAGACATCTTTTTTTTTCTGGGTTAATGTTACATAAGCCAGGGAACAGCAGCTGCTTCCCAGGAAACATGGAACCGAGAGCGAGGATGCAGCCAGCAGGGCAGGGGCTTCACCAGCGAGGGCCCCATCTCACAGGATCTGAGCTGTGCAGGTTCAGGGATGTTCAACTATGAGTTCAGATGGTCAGGCAAGCTCATGTTGATGTGGTGGGTACAAGGTAAAGGCTGGAAGGCAATCTGCTGGTCAGGGTCAGGCACAGTCCCATGATCATGGGGCAGGAGTAGAGTGACGAGGCAGTTCTGAGGTCATGCTAGGAATTCAGTCCACAGGTCACAGTCCAGATCAGTGGAGTCCATGGTCAGGCACAGCATGGCTGTGACTCAGCTGAAGGCCCAAGGCTGATCTTAAATAGAGGAGCCCTGGGCAGAGGGTGTGGATGGAGGCACCAGGTGAGGCCAGGAAAGCCTATGGGTGCACTCAGGGCCCTGACAACATCCTTTCTGTTTCAGTGGGGTGATCTTCCATACGTGCAAAATCGACAACAGAGAACAGTTTTCCACTGGAGGGCTAATACCTCTGCCTCAGGGTTGCTCCTCATTCCAAAGCACCTAGAAATTACTATTTGTAAGGGCTGGCTGTGCTGGGCAGGTGCTGCAGGCTTGATAGCACAGGGAGCTTGGTGGGAGAGGTGCTCATCTGAGAGATGAAGCAGGCTGTGCAGGTTCAGTAATCCAGGATTATGTCCAAAGGGATGGGCTCACCCATGCACACCTGGCTCTGGCAGCCACATCAGACAGCTGGCACCCAGTGAGGGCTCACCCAGATAAATCAGTATTAGCACACAGCAAGGATCTCTCTCAGGAACGTTGCACTTCTCTCTTACTGAATTCTACAGAGACATGAGATAAAAATACATACAGACATCTGGGCAGCTCCTGCACATCTCTTGGGTTGCAGCTGCACAGGGGCACGTCAGGGACACTCAGCACTGCCCAGCTCTGCCCTGAGTTCAGCTGCAGGGCACGAGCAACAAAGGGAAGCTCTGTCAGTCCTGTGCAGTAAGGTGGCTTGTTTTGGTTTTTATGTGTGGTTGGGCATTTCTTGATGAGCTGCAGCTCACAGGAATGTCTGTCAGCAAATTCTGATTTTGTGCCAATCAAAGATTGTGACCTATATTAACATCCTAGAAACAGGGAAGACTAGCTTGGCACCTCACACCAGGACTGTGGGTCATCTCCTGATATCTAATGCCCACTGTTACTACAGTTTTAAGTCAGGTTAAATGACTTCTCACAATAGGAACTTACTTAAAATGTGTTCACTCTTTTGATCACATCCTTTGCCTTCTTGACAAAGCATCTGACATTCTCTCAATAAGGAGTGTCTGCCTTTCTTAACACAAAATAATGGCATGTGCTACAATAATTTCAATCGCTAGGCTTAAGAATAAAACCTAATGATTCCTAAAATGGTTTTTTAATTATTATTTTCAATGGGACTTATATGCAGTAACAAGAATGATACTTAGTTCAGGCATTTCTTGCTCAAGAAAGCTGCGTAACCAGGCACTTGGGAACTCCAAACCCATCCCTTGTGAGGCAGATACGCATCTCTTTAGTTTAAAAATATTCCTGTTGGAAAATCCTCATTTACAGGACTGCATCTAAAAGGGATTTTCTAAGCACTTGGGAACAAAGACGTCAGAGTATAAAAATACCAAACAGTGACACCTGGTGGTTAGTTACGTAACCTGCACATTTCTCACCATTAGAATACGGGGGATGAAAAATGATCCTCAGCTTTTCAGTTATATTTAGTAGCCCAATTTACGCAATTTATGGAAGTCTGCACTTCCCTCAGCATCTTCCAAAAGCTTTAGAAGCTCCAGACAAGCCTCACGGTGTTCTGTGGTGCTGAGGCATATCTGAATTTCTCAGATGCAGAAACCAACCAATTGCCCAAACTTGCACTGTTAATTATTAAACACAAACTGACTTAGTACCTGCTGTGTTCCCTGGGCTGCGTGTCCCTTCATGTCGTGCCCTATTCTCTCACATCTTCCTGGCATATACACTCCCACTTCCTTTTGAATCCAGCTCTTTTTGTATTGGAAGTTAGTATATTCTCACTAAAAAGGCATTAGCTATCTTTTTATTTTCCAATTTAGAAGTCATTATAATCAAATCAAGATTATTCACCATAACTAAACACCTAAAAATCATAAAATATTAAGAAAAAACCCACTGATGTGAACTTGCATTGTTTGACTGGCTGACAATTATCAGTTCCTTGCTGGTCTCACACAGGTTTGTGTTCCCTGAATGCACAGGGGCTGGACCTGGCTTCCAAACCTGGCCTCCAGAACTCTGTCTTGTGAGTACTGCTGCAGCCCAGGGCCCTTAGGAAGCTACCTGAGACCCACGTCAGCTGTGAGAGCCAGAAAACTCATTGCTTAGTCCATTTGGGTGTAAAAATGGGGGGAAATGACTTATTTCATCATTGTTAATCTCGCCCTGAACTGCTTTTTACAAGAGCAGCAACTCCCCAAGCAGGGAGTGGTTGAGGTACAGAGAAAACCTTCCCAGGACCTGAAGAGCTGTCTGGACATGTGCTACTGGCTTCTCTCTGTATCTGAGAAAAGCACCCTGAGGACATGGAAAAAAAAGGATAAAACCAGAAATGGTAACAAGAGACAGTCCTGATGGCTGCTGATGGTTCAACAGCAATTCTGACCTGTCCTCCTGGGTGATTTTTGGTGGGGGCAGGAGGTGCCATTACTGGTGGTTTAGGTAGGAGGGGAGCAGGGCCACAGAGGGTATCTAGGGCATGTCTGTATGGCACAGCTAACCAACAAGGCTCACTGCTGTGCTGTGTCTGAAGATGCTCTATGGTACTTTCCAGGTCAGTTATGCCCTGAGGGAAATGGAAGCAATGTCATGATGATGAATGCAAAATTCTTCACCATATAACTGAGGTATCTGTTTTGTAAAATGCTCTGAAATATTTTGTCTGTCTGTTATAGGAGATGAAAGTCATTGTAATCCATTCATTATCAAAATAGTAGGGATTCAGGATATTTTGTATATATTTCTGAAAATTAGTACCTTGTCAAAGGAGTCTTGTATTCAGGCTTTCCTGAAAGGTGGAAATATTTTCACATGGAATAAGCATCTTTCAACTATTTTAACATTAGATGGAAATACTTTCATCACTTGAGGCCCTTCTTGGAAGTCATTCAACTATGAGAACACTTGCTTTTAATAAAAGACTGCTTAAGCCAGTGGGATTCCTGGAATTCCTGAGCTATTTATGCTCTTCTTTACACGTTTCTTAGCACATCTTAACTCAATGAACAGTTTCTTTGATCTCCACAGACTTAATGATGGTAAGAAACAGCTCATTAGAACTATGAAGGCTTGGACTGGCATTTCTAGTCTGTGCTACAGTGAATTTAGTTTTGACTGGAATAATTTCTGGAATCTTCTGTTACAATCTTTCAGGTATAGTTATCTCAGCCCATGTGATACAGTGAGTGTGTACATAGAGTACAAACACATCTATGTCTGTTACACAGAATAGTAATATTTAGCTTATTATAGTGGTTCAGCAAAAAATAGCAACTACTTTTACAAATATTAGTTAAGGTTTATCATATATCTGTGAAGTAGGTGCTGATAAACTGAAACCAACTATCAGAATATTGCCAACATGAGCCATGCAGATCCTTTCTTATCACAGAGAATCTTAAATTGCAATAGGACTCTATTGTTAATCTCATATGTAAGACAAATAAACTAAACCCAGTAGGATCTGCCTGGCCAGAGAGGCTGCTTGGACTTGATTTGAAGCAATTGTTAAATTACTTCCCTTAGTAACTTGCCTTGGGCTCTGCAGAGATGTGGCTTCTTTTTAAATTACATGTCTGAGCCTTTCTGGCCAGTCCACTGTCTCTAAATTCTCCTGCTGAAAGGAAATTCACTCTGCAGGGTCAAAAAGAAAAAGACAAGACAGGCTGTGAGAGGACTACATCACCTGGACACTCCTTAAAGACCCAGAAAAGAAGAATGCAGAAAATGGCAGATTATCTCCCCTTTACTATAATGTAATTCCCATGGAGGAAGGGGGTGTAGAGAAAAGATGGAAACAATGCCACAAAGCCAAAAGTTGTGCTATCTCATTAAATCTCATAAAAAGCTATACTGGAAACAAAGTAGGTTGGAGGTGGAAAATTAACTGCCTACATTTATAAAAGAGAGTGTGACCATATCTTTGTAATTGTACCTTTTGCCTCCATACAGGAGGAGAACAAATAGTTAACATCTATAAGGAATGATCTACCTTGATGATCTCAGGGAAACATTTCAGAATTGGGAACTTCCATGAACAGTGACTCCAGCAGGATAAAAACTTACACCTCTCTGACATCCTTTTTCCTCACCAAGCCCTCACTCTGTCACTGTAACCTTCCCTCCTCACGTGCTCTCTTGCTGCCTCGGTCATTCCCCTGACATTTGTCAATCTCAGATCTGTGCCTTTCTATTTCTGGCTGCTTGTTTGCTTTCTCCCAGCTATCTGCACTGCTATTTTAGTGCTCTTATCTTTTTTTTCAGTGAACAAGGTCACAAGTGAAAGGGAGCTGTGGCAATCCCAGTATTAGCTAGCTGACATTACCTGACATCATGGAACTGCTCTGTCATGGCAGCAGCTCCTGGCTTTGCAAGTTCACAGGTATTAAATATCTCAGATACAATTTCAGTTGGTGCCCACAACAAAAAATTCAGTACTAGGATATGAACCATGGCAGAGACATATTTGTCACAAACAAATCCACACTCACACTTCCAAATCCTGCTTCCATCAGTGTCTGGGCATTGCCATGATTTCAAAGGCACAAATTTGGCAGGTGATTTTGTGTCCCAACAAGACATTTGAGTTGTAGATTCTGATCCTGAGAATATCCTTGTACTTGTTTAATATTGGTGCACCAAATACCAGAAGTTTTCACCACAGTCTGGGATTATTCCATGAGAAAGCTCATGAGCATGTTTTTTTTCAGGATAAGGGAAATCACAATCTTAATTTCCAAAAAGAAGTGATCTCCTTAGGTTGATTCTGTGCCAGAGTGCTGGTGTGTGGGTACTGATAGGTGCCAGGGCACTGTTACATGGGTACTAGTATGTGCCAGGGTACTGGCACAGAGAAACAAATTCTGGTAACAGCTCTAATCTCTCTAAACAAAATAATTTTCAAAGCCATCTTCCATTTTACCTGTTATATACCACTATCTTATTACTCAGAAACATTGTCATCAGTATAGAAGATTCACTGAATAAAATGTCAATAACTTGCTCATTATTTTTGAGTGGAACATTAACAGCTAAGTTATGAAATGAGTGTTCCTTTCTCTGTATCTCTAAGTTGGTGTGAAAAATTACTAAAAGACAAGTTTTTAAATGGGGTATTTAAATAGTATTCTCTGATTTAATAATAGTATAAGTATTAAATAGTATTCTCTGATTAAATAGTATTCTCTAAGTCTGTGTTCAAACCTAGAAACACTAGGTGAAAATGTCATAGCTCTCACTTGTTAAATAACACAGAAATGTCTAAACCCCAACCATAGCTAGGGCAGGATAGCTCTAGGTATGCAAAGCAGAAGATGAATTGGTCTGTTCTCAGTAAATACTCAGTACATAGTAAATGAGTCAGCACATGCCTGTCAACATTGAGTTCAGATTGCCCAGCATTTTTATAGCAGTGTCATTCTTCAGTTTGAAAATAAGCTTCAATTTGCCTACAAATTTTGTAGACATTTTCTTTCCCATGTTAAGGTTCTCTTGGTACAGCACATTCCCAAGAGCAAAAGCCAACTCTGCAGCAGGGGGGCTGAGCCTCTTTTTAACAGCCTGCTGCTCTAAGCAGTGCCAGGGAGGCTGCACTTACTTTTAGTGGCATTTCTAACAAAATGACATTTTGCACTTGGATCATTCTTTAAGACAGAAGTTACAACTGGCTGATTTCTCTAGCCATTCACTTATGTTTCCATTTACAGAGATTTCTCTCTTGCTCTCCTGATGCTCTTCCCTGACAGCTGGTCTGACGTGCTTTGCTCTTGCACAGGACCCAGATTCACAGTGGTTCTCATAGGTCAGTGCCTCATTTTAGGAGCCTGCCTACGTACCCACCAGCCAGCAGCCTTCCAGCCCAGGATGGAATCAGGTCACAGCTGGGACACGCTGAGACTGCACAATGCAGAACTCCATCTCATCAGAAACCCCACTGCTTTGTGCCTAATGCCATTCCCTGCTTCAAAACACTGCCAAGAAGTGTTATTTCACATCTTCATACTGCTCAGTCCCTTCTTTATACTTCTCAGGCCCAATTTTTGGTCAGGTAGCCTTTTGTGGAGGAGAGTAAGAAACTTTATTAGTAAAATTGGGAATTAATATTGCAATAATACGAGTGGTTGGCATGAAGAGTTCTGTTGACTTTGATGGGACTACTCAACTATGCAAAATAACTGAGGCACTGAAGTGTTTGCCAGCTCAAACTCCAAAGCCAGAGTGAGGAGCTTATTGTCAGTAAACAATTACTTGCATTGCCATTTTGCTTTAAGGCCTCAACCAAGGATCTAGCACCAAAAAAAGCCCAACCTACAACTAGACAAGATGGATCCAGGATCACAACTTTCACACCTCTACTGGGATTGAAGTTAGGAAGGCATTAGGAATGGCTGGCCTTGGGCAATCATGTTTTTACTGTAACATACAGATTCATAGAAGTTTAGGAGGTTTTCTTGGCCTGTCATCCTTCTCAGAATATTCTGGAGCTATGTGAAGGGAACCTTGCTATTATTTAACAATCTTTCTCTGGCAAATAGATATGATCAAATTCAACGAGTTAAGCCCAACAACATCTCACTTCCCTCAGTAAAGCCTGGACACTGATAAAAGTGCAAGAAGACTGCAGATTCCCTGCTGTCCTGCATCGGGAGTGCTTTGGTGTAATGATTATGAGCCATAACAGGTACAGAGTGACATAAAACCAGAACCAAAATCCTGCTACTGAAACAATGCAGAATTTAGCAGCCAGTTTCCAAGACCAACATGTCTGTGAGGGAAGGGCACAAGGGGCTCAGAAAAGCCACAGCACTGTGCGTGCAGCCCCTGGCAAGCAGAAGGAAACCTTCCAGCCTCACTTCACCTTTGCAAAACATCAATCATCTTTTTGCTATTATTTAGTTAAAAGGGGTTTTGCCTCTGTATTAAAACCATTCAAATCCTTTTTTGAGTTAGTACTAATCAAATGCTCGAGTGGCGTAGCTAAAATGGATTTAACGTGGTCAAACTGATTTTCCAGTGTACAAACATTCCTGTCTACAAATCACAGACATAATTGACATCTTTGCTAGCAGCCCTTATGAGTTTTGCATGTTGAGCAGAGTAGCTGGGAAAAGGTGGGAGAGAAAGAGATTTGGGGGAGGGGGCCCATCGGGGTGAAGCATTTTACTAGAACAGCCTGGAGAGGATGCTACTGCTTACACTGTGTCAGTGCTGGGGGTAAAGAAACGGCTCCAGCTTCTGCATCTGTCAGTCTGGCACCTTTAATAAGTCATTAAATCACACTGTAGGTTTGTATACATACTGGGGTAAATAATAACTGACAGCTCTCACACTGGCATGCGAGCACGGGGCAGGAAAGCACAGACAGCATTTCATTTGTTGCCAATTTATCTGTAACAAAGTGAGGAGGGTGCCCTGGGGACTGGTGACTAACGAGGAGCATTGTTTGTGCTACAAACCCCATCCGGTTATTAAGTCTTTGAAAAGCACTTTGTTTAGCTTATCAGTGCTGCAGCAGGGATGCCAGGGGCCTTATTTCTAAGTGTATTTCTGTTCCAGTATTAGTGACTCCCACTCCAGCTCTCCACAAGAGGTTATGTGGTACCTGAGGGCTGAAAATCAGGCGTGTGCTCCAATGTCTTGTTGAATCAGGGTCAGGGTGGTTCACGCTGCACAAAACCAAGCCCATAACTGGTTTCCTTAGTAATTTTGCTGCATTAAACTGGAGAACATCTTTACAGCAACCAAGCTTTTCTTAAGGCCAGAGGAAGACAAAGAATAAATACCCTATAAGGTATATGTGCCCACCAACTTAGCACGTTAGACTTTCTGCTTAAATTCTCCACTTTAATTGACAACTGGACAATACTGTGTTACACCATCTAATTCTGCAGTTACACAATCCCAAAATATCACAAGTGTCTGGCAAGTTTTAAGCGTGTTTCACAACAGTATTGATAAGCTACTACTCTATCTATGACCAAGATGCCTGGAGTGTGCCCTTGATTGAGTTAATATTTAAAAGTAGTCATGCAATTTTTTTTATTAGGTTCAGGTACCTTTTCAATTAGGCTAAACACCTTTTGGGAGGAAAAGATTTATTTAGATGGTTTAGAAAGGGAGGGATGTTTTTTTCCCAGGAGTCCTCTGCTTTTCTATCAGATTTGCTTTATTTAAAAAAAAACAACCTCACCACTTTTCTTTCATAACTGTAATTTAGAAGACCTGACAGGCCCTTGCCATTAGGCAACTGAGTTAATAATTAATCAAAATGCATAGCTGGCCTTACTGAATGATTCCACACCAACCCTGTCAGCAGGTGGAACTCACTCAGCTCCACTCAGACACTTCTGGAAAGAGGAATGGTAAGCCCAGCTCCCTGTATGTCTTCTGAACCATGGTAGGAAGTGGTCATTAGAATGGTTATGAATAAATAATTGAAGTATTTATACTTATAATCATTAGATTTCTTTTGGAAAATCTGCACGAATCAATTATTCCCTTTAAAATATGTCATGTTTTTAATTTGCTTGTGATTAGGTTAAAGATGTATTGTCAAATAATGAGTTGTCCAGTGTATCCTCCCTGATTATCTGCATTAGGCTTGTAATTGATACACAGAGCAGCTCCTCACCTATCAAAGGAAGTTGACCATGAGGTCACACAGGGTCATGCCTTCTTAACAAAGAGAAACCTCAAAGCAAGGTCTGTTTCACCTCTAAAAACCAGCACATGTTAATGGAAAAATGACTAAATGTTAGCCCTTGAATCTGCTAAGTGCTTGTTAAACTTTAGTTCCTTCTCTTCAAACATGCTTGATGAAAATGGACTCATCACTGATGCTTTAAACCTAAATTTCCTTGGGGTAAAACTGAAAGATGTCAACAGTCCATGCAACTTACTGTCTATTTGCTAGGTCATGAAAGTGTTGGGAGGGGTTCATTTTCCCTCAGTACTTGAACAGTTGGCACTTAAAATTTGAGGTGGCAGAGTTTAAGGCTCTCTTTGGATTCTGTTTTTCAGAATAATTTGCTTTTGAACTTTGGTTTTGGTTTCATTTCCTCTAAATGAAGTAAATTGACTTCTACTGGACTATAGATTTTACGGTCCCATTCTGGCTGTAGCATGATTCCCAAGAACATATGGGTTAGAAACATGAATATTTTAGGGTTTTTAAAGATTAATCTTAGACAAAAACTAACATTAGGTGTTCAAAATAGTATTAAGGAAAGAGTGCAGAAAATCCTGACATGGGTAACTTCCTTCATAGAACACAACAGGAGTTCAGTGGTTGTAAAGTATGAGGAATTCTTCAGCTTCCCTGAAGAGACTCATTTCAAAGCTCAACACTGTGTGTGAGCAGAATGAATCCTGAAGGAACTTCCAGACTTCATTTTCTGTGCTAACTTTGTGGCACTCCCTGATTTGACTGCAGCTCATCAAGTTACTAGAACATGATGCTCTGATGACAGATGGTGGAAGTTTGCCCCACTTCTCCCATAGCAGAGATGTTTCTGGCAGTGGAGCCCAATTTCAGTATGATACCTAGAAAACTGCTTCCATTGTCCCCTTTTTATTCACCAAAGCTAATTTAAGTATCATCATGGTATTATCCAGGCCTGGGATTTTCAAAGGTGAGATAGGCACTGAGATCCAAATACAAGGCTATGAAACAGTAGCTTTTATGGGCACTCTCAAAGTTTCCAGCCTCAAATGTTAACAGGAATGACCATTTTAATTGTGCTGTTTGCAATTACATGTAGAATTACTGTATGAGAGGAAGCTCCCTACAAATCTGTCATTTTAGGCAAAGGCACACTAAGACTGTTAAGACTGTTTAATGCCATCAGAAGCTCAAAGCCTCATGACACAAAATGTCATAATCCCTGCTTCAATCTCTAATCCAATCTGCTAGTTCAGATGTTCAAAGGCTGGCTCAAGATTTTGGAAGGGGTAAATCGATTCTGGCAGATTTATAGCTCTGTCAGATGTCATCTGTCTTCTCTTTCTACCAGATCCAGCTGGGCACTCCCCTTATAGCCAAGAGAAAGCCAACTCGAGCACCATTTTGAGTGCTTGGACTCAATAATTATCAGAAATTGGATTATGTGCACATAATAAATGAAAGATTGGGTATGGCTTTCCTAGTCATCTACTCAGGACAAGACAAAGCCACCAATATCTTTGCTGAAGGTGACTCCAAGTCTCTTGTTCCCCCAAATGCTCTGTTAATGTAAGAATGGCTATACCAGGTCAAACCCTGGCCATCCCACCCTCTCTGCAGCAATGGGTGCCTACAGAAGAATACAGAAACATTAAGGCAGCTTCCCCAAAATGCTCTTTCATTCTCTAGCAATTTATGGTTCAGAACTTCCTCAGTCAGAGGCACTACCTTTGCATTTGATACTATTTGATGCCCAGCACCTGCTCAACTCAGGGATTTCAAGCATCCATAAGAACATCCACTGCTTAACTGGTAAAGAACTGCCTTTTTTTTCCTTCTGAATCTGCCACCTGTTAGCAGCAAGAGCTGCTCGAGTTTCCCACCTTGCTTCATTCAGTAAGAGAGAGGTTACAAGAAAATAGAAAATGTTCTTTCATGGTACTGGGTTTGAATGATGTTTCTTCATCACATACATACACATACTCTTCACTAGTGTTGTTAGCACAGGATCATTACCTGGTTCTTTGCTGCAATTCATAGTCCTAACTCAAATGCTGAGAGCATAGCTTGAGCATTTTCAAGGTCTCAACAGGGACCTGCCCTCAGCTGATGAGTCCCATACCCCTTTGCATGGTAGCTTACCTCAGCAGCCACAGCTGGGCTCACACAGCAGCACAGCAACATTCCATTTTCTTCTCTTCTGAACAGCACAAACTCCATTTCTGCAGACTTGCTTGTCTAAGTCAGCAAAAGATGAGTCATCTGGAAAAAAACCCATAATCATTTGTCCCTAAGGAGTCATATAGTAAGTTAATTATTGTACAACACGTTCTAATTCAAAATACATGAGTGCTTTCAACTTCTTGAGGCTGCAAAGGGCAAGGGAGCTTTTCAAAGTTTCCATCAGTTATGGTCTGGGAATGCTGGGTTTCCCTTGACCTCGTATCTGTTGCATAATCAGAAACACATTTGGTTCCCTGAGACAGAGCTAAAGAAATGTGTGTGTTATTACTCTGCAAAAATAAAGATACCTAATGAGCTTATGTCATGTGTGCAATGTTTATAAACACAACTGCTCTGGGGCAGTTCCTCAGCTGATGAAAACTCTTACAGCTTGTATCAGTTGAAATAATGCTCTTGTGAGTCTGCAAATACCCATCAGTGCTGCAGGGAGGTCAGAGCACAGGAATGCCACGTGCCATAAGGGGTTTTGGTGGCACCATGAGCAAACCTGCTTGCCTGGACTTTTCCTGCCAGTGTGTGGGCTTGAATTTGGTCATTGTGTTTTGGTTATTCATATCCAGCCATCCCAGCTCTGATGGGCTATTGTGTGGTGCTTGTTATCTCAGCAGGAGATAATCTTATCAGTGCACAGAGAGGAAAATCTGTACACAATATAAATGTCTTTGGCATCTGAAATTTTCCTGTTGAGAATCAGGAACAAATACATTTATACCTTTACAAACAGTAAAGGAGAAGGACTTCTTCCAGCAGTTAAGGTACATTTTTTATGTATTTAAAACCTCTAGTTCTTTCTAACAGCTCCTGATTACAGGAAGGAGAGACTGGTATTAAATGTGCTGATTTAAAATTACTAATTTGGTGAACTCATCATTTTAGACATGGCTCTGGCAAGAGAACACTCATTTGGCAGACCTACATGACAACCTCTCTCTTCTTTCTTGGAATTATTACATGAGAAAAATTAATTACTTAAAATCTTTGTTGTCAAATGAGCTTGAATCTTCACGGTCACTCTGGATCTTCCAGTATTTGACAGGAAAAATACAGAATCTATTCAATGTTCTCTTTATCAAGACTTCTATAAATAGGTCAAATACTCGGGTGTTCATTGATCTGTCATGTAGACAGGTGCCAATCAGGTATTTGAAAACCAAATAAGCAATCCAAATTGGGCAACAAGGGGCTGCAAAGTGTACAGCAATACTGTAATCCTGAGGCATGACATCATCTCATCTGAATGCTTCAGAAATGCAGAAATCTTACCCATTCCATATATACTGACCTCTGTGGCCAGTAAGAAAAATGTGAAGCTCATCATTTTTTGATCAAGATACAAAATAAAATTGTAATTGATACCACCTCCTGTTGAACCTTGCTAAACACGTGTAGGCAGTGGAGGACAGCAAATAAAGGAACCTTAAGGTGAAGGAACTTCCTTGAAGCTCCCTCCCAGTTTCAGAAGTGCCCCTCTGGTGCTGGGACTGATAGAAACATTGAAATAACTTAATCTTGAGAAAGACAGGGCACTAACCACACTATTATTACACTTCCTTCAAAGACTGATCTCATTGTGGTCATGGCAATCGAACAGATGGTCCAGTGTAAGCTCCTCCATGGTGTGCTAAGATGAAACAGGCAGGTCCTTCATCCATTACACATTATCTAATGCATCATAATAAAGGTAGCAAAAATTTCCAATGTGGTAAGGAATCAATATCAAGTAAGAAAGGGGTTTTTATCTCCCACTGTATCAAACAATCCTGGCACAGATGAATACATGGCCAGCAGACTCTTGCTGCTTACAGGCAGTGGTTTAGGAGCAAAGACTGGGAGATCAATGCACATCCTTCAGCCCTTCCCCTCCAGAAATATGACTCTGGATTTCAAAATGTCTCTTTAGCATTTCAGAGGCTTACAAAATTCTTATCTCCCTGCTCTAAAAACAAAGCACAATATTATTTCTTAATTATAGACCTTGCTAAGCAAAGGGAAGGATTGTTTGGAAGCCATTTATTTACTTAAATAAAGGAGTCTTTTTGCTCCATAGCCTATGGGACATGCTCAGGGTACCAGCAGAACTCACCAGTCTCCATTTCAGTACATTTAAGTGACAGACATGACTACACAGGAGGAGGAAAAAGATCCAAAGGCTACCAAGGCAGACTTTGGGTGCTGTCTAACTACTAATGACAGCTGGACAAGCCAGTGGTGCCTGCTCAGCTGCCTTTCAAAACAGAAATATTATCTCTTGGTGTGTGGATATATCACTGGAAGCAGAAATGTGGCACCATGACCTTACCTCTGCCACTGGGCCTTTCTGTAGGATTACACAAAGCACTTTGTTTCTTTCTGCCTAATTTTCATTATCTGCTGAGGTAATGATTAGTTATCTGTGACATCTATACTTAGTTTCTGTGACTCTCTGCTAATCATAGCAAATTATTATTAATGAATCTATTATGTCAATCAAAATATTCATTTACTGAAGACTCTCTACTACTTCCCTTCCAGGAATCACTCCAAATTTGGCAACCTGGTAATCACAGGGACTTCAGCTGCCCCATCTGTCTCCAGACTGCTACTCTCCCAGTAGAAACCAACTGTGGACATTTATTCTGTGGTAAGTCTTCTGGATGGACTGTGCAGTGCTTATACAGGCTACTAAATAAAGCAGTCATCTTACAGAAATCTCAAATTCTGTGTAAGAACCAGGACCAAACCCTTCTCCCTGGAATTAACTGAGTGCCTTCACTTGAAGTGGGAGAAGCCCCATCTTTATATCCCCTCCAAAAACCAGTAGCAGTATTTTTATTTGCTCATCACTTCCACATCTACAAGGTGCCACTTCTGAAATACCCAAGAAGTCTTAAGACAACAAGAAGTAACAGATCATCTCCCAGGATACTGTTAAATTCCAACACAAACTCATGGAATGAGTAAAATGCACCAGAAAAATCACACAATTTGTATTGAACTATGCAAAACCCACCAGTTCTAAAAATCAGCAGTCTAATAATCATACAGTCTGTAACTGTGAAAGCTCAAGGTGTAACAGACATGAAGTCTTATCTTCAAACATGAACTCACTTCTGGGAAGACAGCTTGTCTATTTAATCAACAGCTATCCCATAGACTCTGCCCATGGTCTCCTGTCCTCCCCCAGTGCATCTGTAGTCACTGGATAATCACAGTAACACCATAATTCTCTAGATAAATGTGGCTGCTCAAAGCCTTCTCTGAGGCTGCTAAGCCATATGGTGAGGATTACGAAATTTAAATAATTTTTCGAAGGGAATTCAAGGATGAATCACAGAATAGTGGAGGGAGTTATGCTCATAATTGCATTTATAAAAGGGATTTCAGGATTTTTAAGGCCCACATGCTGCAGCACTAGAGCCAGTGTGAGCTTTGCAGCTGCTTTGAAGGCAGCAGGATAAGGCCACCAGCATACCTGGTCTGAGAGCTGTTTGTCCCAGGCCTCTGAGACACATGGTCCAGTGAATCTACAGGTGGAGCTGAGAACCTCCCTGCCCCAGCTGCTTACCAGCTTCCTTGCTGAATCCTGTCATCCCCACAGCAGCTTGGCAGGGAGAACTGGAGTTCATGATCTGATGAGGGTGGCACTGCCCATGAAGGTACTTCAGGGCTGCTGTGCAGCACGGGGTCAGCAATGTCTGGCAGAGGGGCAGGCAGGAGGCTCTGGGCAGTATTACCTGATAACTGCAAGACATGGCAGAAGACACTGGTCAGAACCATAAAGCTCCTTTCTACTGCTCTGGCATTTTACTAAGACCTTAAAGCAAATGCAAGTTAAATTTACAAGCCATTTGCAGGTTTTTTCACCATGTGAAAGTGTTATCTAAAGACCTAAACATAAATATATAAAAACATAAACAAAGAAGAGGCTGTGTTGTTAATGCTGGTGAAATAAAAACACATTTTTCTCTTTAGGAAGTGTCATTTTTCACTAGATTGAAATGATGCTCACATAGCACAGCTCCCACCACCACTGCCACCACCTCTATCAACAACAGATCAGTGGATCACCACCACCTAGGGACACCTTGTGGGGCTCAACTACCTCACGAGTGACACCATTTAGTACTTGAGGTTGTTTCATGTTTTTCTAACACTATTTTATAACAAACAGGAAAAGGATGCTCTGAATCTAACTCACTCCAGGACAAACAGTAAGCATCTGGCCTCAAAATGTGTTTCAAATAATGTCACAGAAGTTCTAGTTTCAAGTACAAAGACAGACATAACAACAAAGATCATCAACTTCCCTTTCCATGGCCTGGTTAATTTTCCCTTTTGCCATCTGTGAATATGACATAATGCTATGGGCTTTATTTTTATTTTATTTTGAGATCTGCAGAGGAGAAGTACCATACACCAGCTCAGTATATATTGTTATTGTTAGCTGTATGCCTTTAGCTGGGCTTTACTCTCCTCCAGTACATCATCATTTACACTCTGAAGCACAGACCCCAGTGCAATGCATTATGACTGTGTTTATATAGTAGAAGTGGCCTCTGTAACATGCCTGTTTTTCATGTCTTAAACCAATAAAACTTTACATTGGGCTTATCAAAACCATTCAGCATAGATCTAAGTCTGTTTTGACTGAAATCAGTAATAAAACTTCTCTTGATGCCCTGTGGAACAGAGCTGAGGCAGCTCTGAGCTCTCTTAATAAATTCCGCCCTGGTAAAAGTTTTATTTAAAAAATGTGGTCAACCCAGAGCTTTTAAAGAAGATTAATGTGGACTTATAAAAAATGTCTGATTTTATTATTAGTAGTAATTCATACAGTTTGTCCTGAAGTTTTCCTTTTCAGCTTCAGTTTGAACCATATGTTCAGGAAGTTCAACTGAAAAGCGATCCTTGAGCAATATTATTTTTTTCTAATTAACAATAACCACAGAGGTATTTCAGAGGAACCTACAGACTCCCTCAGAAGGTTCTGTGGCAGCCCAGATTAAAACAGGATTTTGTCTATTTTATGAAAAACGCACCGAAGCACAAATAGGTCAACTTCAGAGGGGTCCTTTTCCTGCTCTACTAAACAAAGGATTCTGCAAGCAGCAAATTTTAACTTCCACGGGGTTCTTTTTTGCAAGCCCTTGAAGATCTGTGGGATCCATCAATGTCCCACTGGCAGCACTGGCAGAGCAACACAGCCGTGTGGGTCACTAGCCAGGATCTGGATCCAGTGGGTCAAAAGGCTCCTGAACTCCATCCAGCATGATGCCTGTCAAATGCAGAAGCTCAAGTGCAGGCTGGGAGCTGCCTGTCAGACTGAGTGCATACACCCTGCAGGGGGGTTAGATAGAAACCCAGCCCTGTGCCCAGCCAAGCAGTCTGTAAACACAAACAAAACCAAAGAAAACCACAGGAAAAAGCACAAGTTGCTGCAAAGTTCATAAAAAATATCTTTGGGCCAAATGTAACATCCCCAGTCCTCATATACAAGATGTAACTGCTAGCACCAGGAACATTTTCATACTGGATTTCAAACAGTTTCTCCAACACTCTCCTTTCCAGTGACAAGACAGAGCAAGTCTGGGTGCAGAAAAGCCCTGCAGTGAGGGCTCCTGAAGGCTTCTTGTCATAACACTGCCTACATGAAACTACTTGCTGGCTCTTTTTAAGAACAAAGAGCATTGTTCAATGCAATCAATTCCATGGGAACGGCAGCGCAGTGCTCTGCATCTGTTTTCACTGGGGTCCTTGTCAAATGTGATCAGCTGAAACGGGAGGGACGTGTTTTCGTGCCCTGTCACCCTGCACCCAGGAGCTGGAAGTCAAGCTGTGCCACTTCTGATTAGACACTCTTCATGCTTTGCTGTTTTTGTGGTTAGTGCCAGCACTGACATTCACTGCTGTCAGCTACACGTGCAGTCCCATCTTCCTGGCCTCAGACTCTGCCCTCTCACATCTGAGACCTTGGTATAAGAAGAGATGACGTTGTATTTGGAAATTGGTTAGCAGTTGTCTGGGCAAGAAGAATCAAAAAGAACACAGCAACTCTCTCTTCCTGAGCTACACAGTTCCAGAAGGGTAACAGAGTTGAAATATAGTAAGAGAAAGGAAAAAAAAGCAAAGTAGCCCCATGTATGATAATTTATCACCCAAGACACGTTTCATGGCACCAGGAATCTGCATCGCCAGATGCACATTGGTTTACTGGGGATAACTGGCCCTCACAACCCTTAAAAGCTGTGCTGGCTCTGGAGGAACTCCACCTTTATGCAGCTGCCCTGCTTTGCTGCTCTGAAGGGTGACCACAGAGTCAGGGGAGCTTCAGGAATCAGATGCTACCCACAGGAAAAGAATCTGAATCAAAGTCTCCCTTAGGAAGTCCACAGATCTCTGTATACACCAGTGTAGAAGAGCTAAGGCTCAATTTTCACACAGGCACCTGGTGGAGTAAAACCACACATTAAAATGAAAGCAAAGAATTACAGTCAGTTGAAGAAAGTTTATAAATTCTGCTAACTTCTTTGTAAGCACTAAATATCCTCAATATATATATTTTATAGGTTCCTGTCTGATCACATACTGGAAACACAGTCCCTGGTTAGCAGCAATAACCTGCCCTCTCTGCAGACAAAAGGTAGGACTTGCCTCCCTCTGTTATGAGATGTGCAGAACTACAAGCTTGAGCTCTAAGGATGAACCTTATTTATCCTTCAATTTTCCACAGCATTTCAAAACCCACTTAGACTTGAATGACCCTCCAGCCATCCGCATTTATTATTTGACACATGTCCTGTCAAGGAACTCTGTGAACTATTAAACAAGCCTCCAGCACTTTACTTTTGTATGGTTTATTGAATCCCTGGGATCACATTCCCTCAAAAGCACTCTGGGAGTTCCTGATCTCACCTGACCCCAGTCAGAAGCTGTCTCTTGTACTGGGAGGATGGATGCAGGTTATAAAAGGAAATGTTCTTGCTATAGTGGAGCTGTCAGAGCTGTGAGGGAAAGGCTGTGGAGAGACATATACTACAGAACACTCTCCTTTAGACTGAGGATGAAACCCACCATGCTAATGCTGATCTTTTCTTATGAAGGTGGTTCTTCTGGATAACATCTCTCATGAAAAGCTACAAGATAAGCCAAGTAAACAAATTGTACATGACATTAGAGATTACAACAAGCGTTTCTCAGGGCAACCTCGACCTGTAAGTATTTCTAAATCTACATTCACCTAGTACTGAATGATCCATAAAGAGACAGAGCAATGAGAACTAGTTCCTATCATTGTAAGAATTACCTTTCCTGCATTAATTGGCAATACCGCAGTGGAAGTGTTACCATCCACTGCTGGGTCCAGCACCTTCTAGTAAAGGTGCTTCTTGGAGTTCCTAGCCCAGAGGAATCCTCCTGCAGTTGTCCTGGCAGGGAGGAGAAAGCAGCATGTGATGAAATACAAGAAGCAAAGCAGAGCTAGAAATGGTCAGGCTGGAATTTTCAAATAGAAACTCAGATTTGAACTCCAGGATTTTAACTTAGATAAATAGCCTAAAATTTCACATCCAGCTTAGAAAGCAGCTGCTTTTTTCCCCAGGTATTGCCAGATGCAAACAGTCCACACTGGCTCTGCACTTTCCTAAAGCTGGAATCCCAGCTGGTACAGAGACGTGACAGGCAGTGGAAATGATGTGGAAGATGAGGGCTGAAGGCACAAGTGAGGCCCTTTCTTGACAGCATGTAGAATATCACCACAGCAAATCTTCCTCTCCTGTCACATGCTGGTAGGGGACCTGAAAGGACTGTGGAGACTGTGTCAGTCTATGGACTAAACTAAGCACTGGGGAGGAGAATATTGTTTTTCACCCCAACAAATTAGCATTAGTGAAGAGCAATAATCACTCAGTCCCATGGTTCTTGTCCACACCAAGGCGAGACTGGAGGCTTCACTTTCAAGCATTCTTACCCTACACTTGATGCCAGGTTTTAAAGACAGGCTTATACTCAGTGCAGCCATTAAGGCCAGTTTCCAAAAGGATTTCATGTCAAGCATATAGTTTTTTTCAAAGTGCTGGGGCAGTGGGGATTCCTTTTAGAGGTGTGCCTCTGGACACCACAAAATCATAGAATCATAGAATGTTTTAGGCTGGAAGGGACCTCTAGAGGTCATCTGGTCCAACCTCCCTACACAAGCAGGGACATCTCTACCTAGGGCAGGCTGCTCAGAGCCCCATCAAGCCTGACCTTGAATGACTCCAGGGATGGGGCCTCCCCCACCTCTCTGGTCAGCCCATTCCACTGATCTATCACCCTCAGATTAAAAGAACGTAGCTGAATTTGGGCAGCACTGAAAGTTTCTGCATTCAAGAGATGTGAATCTAAAAGTGCTCAAGAGACATTGAACTGAAAGAACTGCAGGCAATGGAATGGAAAATACCATAACCCATCTGAATATTCAGTTTGCAGATTACCTTTATGATGTGTTGTTACTCCCAACTCTTGCCTTGCGAGGAATCTTCACCTGGGGTGGTCTCGTGTGGATTTTTTTCCTAAGAGTTGCTGTTTGCTCCTTTGGAACAATCATATGCTTGTCTTCTCCATTTGACAAGAAGCCTGGGCCTCTCTGCAGGATACTGGGAACGGCCGATGACATGGTGGTTGTTTCCCTCCTCTTGATTTGCATGATAAACATTTGTCAGCAAATTGCATCTAATGGGGTAAATATGGCAAGGTCTGCAGCTCAGAGCATGCTGTCAGAGTCCTGACTGACCCAAACTTGGTCACACCTCAAGTGACAACAAGCTTCTCCTTGACTTGGGGCAGCAGATGATGGAAGCAGAACTCAGCAATACTTGGCATGGCCAAGCAATTAGATGTGTAACTGCTCAGAAGGCCAGTTTTACACTGTGTGCTTGGCAGACTCCTTCATGCTGCATTCTCCTGTGACTTATCTTCATACAAAGTGCCTGAACTGAAAATGCCTACAGCTATGAACAGCACTTGACATTACCGTGCCAATCAACATGCAGTTGAGGAGGGTTTAGAACTCTTGAGCTTTAATATTTTACATCTTGCCTCAATTTGAATAAAAATTTAATCTGAGAAGTTAGCAAACTGCACAGTTTGCTGTGTCTTGTAGAACACAAGGAATGTGAGATAGTATCACTACAAACTCTTGTATCAGTGCTTGTGTTATCACAGCTGATTACACATCCACTGGAATACAGATATTTTTTTGCCAGCTCTGCAATGAGTACAGTCCTCACTTTAAAATGGAGAATATGAAACTGGTAGTTTTGGAACAAAAAATACAACTATAAATTAGAAGTTTTACGAGGGGAGAACAGCATTTAAAAAATCATACAAGAAATGTGAACAAATCTCTGTGTAGCTCTTTTGCATGAGCCCACACAAGGTACGTGCACCTTGAACTCTGTACACCTAAGCTCCAACAAAGTCAGCATGACCATTTGTTTCCTTTCTAGCCTTCATACACTCCTTGTGATTTCCTTGTAAACCTTGGTACCAGGTCAGCCAGAGAGATCGAGGCCACTTTGATGGTGATGACATAAATAGCAGGAAGTCTATGGAAAGTCAGGGGGGGTGTGTCTGTCTGTGCTGAGCTGCAAAGAGTTAAAAATGCTGGTACAGCACCAGCCAACCCCACACATCTGTCCCTGGACACTCTACATTTGCTGTGGAGTCAGTGGACTTCATTTTTACATACAAATTGTATATTAAAATAGATATATTAAAATGTATGACTATTTATTGTTGGCAATATAGCTGGCCTCCAACTGTTTTCTTCTTCTACATATTTTCAGCTGCCATAGTTTATTGTCAGCCATGATACACCATTATGTTGCTGTTGTTTTCTTGCTTGTTATACTCTTTTTGTTATGATGTTTCTTCATTTTATTCCCATCAACTTTCATTGTCTTTAATTATGTCCCTGAACTTGTAAAGCTGTTTCTCTTCACAATGGGTACTCTGGAAATGGCAACAATTGCTTTTCCATGAACTACAAGGCAGGAAGTGCATTGTTTCTTTAAAAAAATTACCAGATGTTTCTGAGTGCTGACTACTAACAAAAAAAAACAACCAGAAACTATTCTTTTCCAAGTTCTGTGAGTGTAATTTTGTTATTGTGTAACTTCTGTTTGCATTTAAGTGGGAATTACAGCCTGTGCCAGCACTGCAGAAGGGAATTTCTCTCCAGCTAAGTGTATAAAGATGGAGCCCACCTCTGTGATGCTGCCTCCCTGGAAAGGGTCTGTAGGTGGTTTCTCTTGCACAATGCAGGCTCCCCAGGAGGGTGGCAGCTCCCAGCTTGAAGAGAAGGGTTCTCATGAGTGCCTTGTAACAGAGCTGTAGCTGATCTGAACAGGCTCTTCTGTTCTGCCACCCCTGTGCTTCTTAATCCTCTCCTTCAGCTGGGGACCTGCTTTTGCCTTTTAAACAGAATAGTACCTTTTGTTAGCAAGTAACAGACAAACAGCAGAGAAAGGAAGGATTTCTGAGAGAACTTCACTGAAGGCACCAACAGCGTTTGGATCTTGCAAGATCAAAACACTTGGTATGGTCAGAGGTGAAGCATTTTTGCTGCATATAACCAGTGTCCAAACTCTCCTTCCACAGCCCGGGTATGTCACGACCTGTCACTGTGAGCCAGGCAGCACCTTGTTGGACTAACCATCCAGGGCAACCTGGGAACAAATCAAAGCCTTCTGTTGGTGGGATTTGGCCAACAAGCAGCCAGGAAGGTTTCTGAGCCTTCACAGACACAAGTCTAAGGGAGGAAAACCCTTCCTGTGTCCCTGTACCTGCTGTGGCTGAGCCCAGCTCCACAGCTGGCCAGCTGTGTAGACACACATGCTCCAAGCTGGGTCTGGCTGGAGCAACCTGGTGAGAAGGGGCAGGGAGAGCTGGGCTATGTGAGGCTGGCTGCCCACAGCTGGCAGGATGGAAGGGACACACCTGCACTAGGAAGGTGTTTGCAGCCACTGTGGCTGCTCAGCCCAGTCTCTCCAAGGCAGCAGCAGGTCCTTCCACATCTGCATGGCAATTAACACATGGCAATTAACACACACCGAGGGCCAGAGACTTGCAAAAGACAAAATGGCACAAATTACTGAGAGTGCTGCGAGAATGGAGAGTGCAGAAAAAGCAGAGAAAAAGAGAGCACAGCTGCAAAAGTGATTCCCAAACATCAGCCACCAAAGATGTAATATCATAGGAGTGAAAAAAGCCAATAGAACTTTCCAATGGAGATCATGCTTGGGTCTCTGCTGTAACAGATATGGAAATTAAAGGGACTGTGTGTGAGGGCAGGTGTAGTTACCTGTGGGAAGCACAGCAAAGGGCAGCTCTGAGTCCCTCTGAGTGAGTTATGTTGTTCCTTGTGCTGTTCCTGCTTGTGGCCAGTCTGAACCACAGCTGGTTGCCTGGTCTTCTCTGACTGGAAGAAATGATTGTTCCTCATCCCTGGAATACAGGGATTAATGGCAGAAAATACCCAGTGCTTCAGAACGAAGTGACTGTGCTTTATTTCTCATTACAAATGAAAATGTACACTTTGAATGATAAAATGTATAATGATAATGTATAATAATTAAAGTACATTGTTGACATGGACAGTACAGTAGAACAAATTACCCTCATCACAAATATCTGGGAATTCGTTATCCCTGCTCTTCCCAGATTCCCTGACCCTGGATTAGAAGCTGTTCATGATGGAGCGATATTCTCTCTGATGTTCCACGAGTTTCAAGAAGACTTCGTATTTCTTGTCATAAAATCTGTATGAGAAAGGGAATTCCAACAAAGCCTGAGACTTTCAGGTTTAAATTCTCTGTAACACACATTTCCTTCCTTCACTGACCATCAAGAATGCGTTGACTCTTTTCTAATCACCACTTTTACCAGGCTCAGAGCACTCTGTGCCGCTGGAGCAGCTTCCACCCAAACAAGTGATTTTAAGTTATTACCCCTTCCCTTTACCCTCTAGCTGGGATTTCCAGGTAGTTTTCCTCCGCAGCGGGAGCGGGGGGACCCCGGGGCTCCGCTGCTGCTGTCCCCAGGGAGGCCGGCGGGCGGAGCCCCGCTGCTCAGCGCAGGAGAGCTGCCGGTGCCCGGTTCCCCTGCCCGGGGCTCGGGCAGCACCGTTCGACAGCGGATCCCGCTCCCGCCGGGGCCGCCCAACGCCGCCAGGGGGCGCCCGCGCCCCGCCGTGCGCAGCCCCGGCCCGGCCCCCGCAGAGACTCGGGGGGCGCTGGGGCTGGACCAGACCTGCGAGACCAGCCGGCACTGCCCGGGCACCGCTCAACCAGCGGCCCCAGCACCACAGCTACGGGGCTCTGACACCCCTCCAGGGATGGGGACCCCCCCACTGCCCTGGCCAGCCTGGGACAGGACTTTTACAACTCTTTCTGTAAAGAAATTTTTCCCAATATCCAACCTAAACCTCCACTGGCACAACTTGAGGCCATTCCCTCTTGTCCTGTCAATTGTCCTATTGTCCACATCCCGCCCTATCCTGCCCTATCCGGGTTGACACTGCTCGTGGGTGAAACAGGCATGAAATGAAGTGAAGGTCTGAGTGGCTCGGGTACAGCAGTGACTTTAGAGATGCCACTTAAGTTGCTTCACCTTTAAAGGTCCCTTCCAGCCTCAAACATTCTATGCTTCTAAGAACCTCCTGGCACCTTTGGAACCGTTCAGGGCATCCCTTGCACTGCCAAGGTCTGTGTCCATGCCCGTGGCTCCCAGGCTACGGTGCTGACATCCACCCCACTGACAGCAAACATCAACCAGCCCTCACCCAGCCCACAGAGCTGGAACTCCACACAGTCCTTTGAAAATCTAGGTGCTAAACACTGCTGCATTCACTCAGGCAAGAGCCAGACCTCCACTCCATTTTCAGTAAATCCTCACAGAGGAACACACCCAAGTCAGGATTACCTTTTATGCTCATGGTTAGGCTGCACAACTCGCCCAATTCTCCCCATTTTCGCCATGGCCTCCTAGTAAAAGACAAACACAAACTGGAAAAGCCTGGTTTGATTTAAAATACTTTTTGACAAGAACAAGATGTTTCAAAACCAATCAGAACATTACTGATGTATTTTGTTTCGGCTCAACAGGCCAGATGGCATAAAATATGTTCAATCCCATTATATAGTAGTCATGAGAACAAAGTACTGCAGACCCCTCAGTAAACCAAAATCTGTTCCTTTTTCTTACTGGGAGTCCAAGGCAGAACAGACTTACCGTTTATTATTTACACTAACCAAAGGAAATGTTCAACACTGCATCCCTGGAGGGGAGATTTCTCAAACAAAATGATGCTGTACATGAGATCCCTTAATCATATTCTTAGAGTATCAATTCCCTGCAGCAAGAGAGGACTCAAGCGCACTCCAGAAGCTAAAGATAACTTGGAAAGTTCTGTTCTGGAGCCCATAGCTGCCCTCCCACTCCAGCATAAAGGTGTAAGAGACAGACTTTGATCCCACTTTACTTTTGGCCAAAATAAACCAGATGAAGGGACTCACAGAATCCCCTGCAGAAGGAGTCCCTGGGACAGAGTCACGTGTGGAAGGGACAGGGTCAAATGATTTTGTTCCTTTCCTGATCTCCGTGAGATTCGGATTTTCTGTGGATTCTCCTGAGCAGTCCTACTGGAATGAGAACTAATCACCAATGTTAATAGAGGATCAAGCTCCCAGGCAAGGGCGGAGGCAGCAGGCACAGGCTGTTTTCAGTGGAAGTTACTTCACAAGAAGCATTAAAGCAACAGCTTTCAGATGGAACAGTGTTGTAAACATCAAAGATCAGGATTCAAGAATCGGTGTCCAACTAAATCTGTAACAGTGTTCATGGTTTCTGAGCAGGACCCTAGATCTGTTTTAATGCTGGTGCCTAAAGCACTGGGAGAGTACGAGCATGACCCCGGAGAAGAGCCGGTGCTGCTGCTGGAAGCCACCTAGTCACCCACTACGGCTGGATTTTTAAATGGTTGGATGATTTTACAGGCTGTAATATCTGCTGTAGTAAAATCTTTGCTTTCCACTAACCCAGAATTTTACAGCCCAGGATCTGCTAGAACTTTACAAAGCAGGCGAGCCATGTAAGCCCAGTTTCACCAGCTCAGGACAGGCAGGAGGCTCTGAGGGTATGCGAGATGACCGGCAGACCTTACATCTTGTGGTTTCCCATTTCCCCTGTGTTAAAGAAATATGATCATGACCTAAATGCCAGGATATTCGTGGCTGCCCCTGCAGCCAGCTCCCATGCACAGCAGTGTTTGCTCAGCTTGGCACCAAGTGCCTGGGATGCCACTCGTGTGCCAGAGCAGCGGCGGCCCCAGCTCTGCCTCCTGGCTGACCCTGCGCTATTACCTGGCATGTTCTGGGCATCTTTGCTTTGTCCTTCAGCATCAACATGTCCAAATGTGCTACCAGAATGTGGAACACCTACTTTCTACATCTGTCAATGTCAGGGGGTTAATACTGGATGACATTGTGGCTCTACCAAAGTTAAAAGCACTGCCATGATGGTGCAGTCAGGATTTTTCTGTGCTAGGGCTTCTGATAAAACCACAGGCAGCATTTCTGTGCACTTACAGGCTCATGCTCTATCATACATGCAGAAGTTGATTGTACTTTGATTCCCCAAGAAACACCCTTGAAACAACACTTCCAGGGAGATAGTGTGTTCCTTTCCCTGGGACATGTGAGCCTGCTGGCACAGCCACTCTGCACACCAGCCAGATTAAAATGCTGGCCTGGAAAGGTTGAGATCTTTCCCAGTAAGAGAATTGGGTATTTTATTCCCTGTTCTTTAACAGGTGATATTAACTCCAGCATCGTTCCAGTTTACCAGGGTGTTTCACAACAACCTTACATGGGCAAATGGATCTAGAGGCTATCCAAAAAAATGAACACACAGGAAAAAAACCTGTCAAAGACAATTCCCTCTGTTACAATCCATACACAGCTTTTCCAGAGAGTGTGTCTTACAGAAAACATGAGGCACAGGCAAAGCCTCCTGCAGCACTCTCACTAATGGGAAGAGTCAGCCTGTGTCCTGCTCTCTGCTTTGCACCTCCTTTTGGATTGCCCTGGAGATACTGCATGAGAATAAACCCAAGGATCTAAAGGGTCCAAACACCTCAGACAAATCCACTTTTACTCACAGGTGCAAAAAAAAAATGAAAGGAAGGATCAAACTCTGCCATTCCCCTCGTTCTGGGGACACAATGAGCACCATTCCCAGGACATGTTCTGCTTCTGCCATGAGCACTCTACACACTCATGTTCTCATCTTCTCTGGGGCCTCTTACGACTTCCAGTGCTGAAAAATGCACTACTGCTTCTTTGGGAACTAAGCCAGCCTTTGAGATAAACCTATCTCCAGACAGGTTTTATTTTTATGCTGTTACTCATCTAACTCCAGGTCTCCTTGTGCTGGTTCAAGAGAGAACAGACAGTGGTCTCCAAAGGGTGAAACTGAGTCTCCAGAAGGCTGAGGAAAGCCTCCTACGCTCCCTCTGAGGTCTTCCCAAACTGAAACCCCCTGCACAGAGCCCCCATCCTCCCCTGTCGGGCAGGCAGAGATCATGTCACCACTCCCATGGGGCTGGCAGCAGGACAAGCTGAGGTCCCTAAAGCTGGTCCCTCAAGGCCTGATCTGAACTAGGGAACAGGACCTGGCTGCTGCTTATCTTCTGCCCCACCCACCTATCCACCCCTAGCTAAGGAGGAAGATGCAAAGCAGTCTTTCATCACCTAAAATACCTCTGTATTTTTAAATCTACTCAAAATATACAGGTCTTTGAGAATCCACAGCACTAAGGTCTCACAGCAACTACCACAGTAATGTGGAATAACATGTTAAAATAATACACAGCCAGCAATTTTCAACAACTCCCTCACTCGACGTTGCCCAAAATATCCTAAATGAATCCTCTCTCTTCATTTGCATTTTGCTTGTGTGTTTTTTTTGTTTTTTAAAGTCAGTTTGGCCATTGTTAGTCTGAACAAAAACTTTGCTCCCAGAGGAGAGTCTTTTCAACAATTTTCTGAGGACAAAGAGGAACAGAACATTAAAAATATGAATTTCTAATGAAATCGGAAACAAAGGAACATTAGAATCGTGTTACTGAATCAGATCAACCTTGTGCACTGCTCTGTCTCCAACAAAGCCTTAAATATAGCAAAGTGATAATACTGCTGTTCAGAAATAGTTTGTTTGAGGGTTGACATCCAAATCCATAATTCCAGTCACCAAGAATTTCACAATCTTAATTTGAATGACGCTTTATCTTCTGTGTTTGCCAGTCTAGACAGTACAATGAATACAGTGATTTAAACACAATGAATTCTCTCTTAAAACAAAATATTTTGTAAAATTGCTTTTTAATCATTTCTTTTCTCTCTTACCATAAAGGCTACGCTATAAATAAACCCTGAAAGTTCGCATTTGATCATTATTTCTAAAGGCTGGGCAAGAGGCAAGTGAAGGATTTACACAGAAAAAAAAAAGAGGCACTGTGGAGCAGCAATAAAGGGATGCATTCATGATTTCTAACCTTTTGTCAGAGTGTCAAAGCTGAGACAGATAGAAGCCAGTAAACACTCTGCTTACCATGGAGAGACTTAGTCAAACGGGGTTACCCTGCCTGGGACAGAGGGAACACAGGCCAGAGGAACCAAATCCTCCAAGGCCCACCAAGATTTTGGAACAAGGTGCCATTTTGCTGCTGGAAGGGAAGGTCAGTAATTCAAATTCATCTGGTACTGGTGGCTGAATTCTGCTCCCCAGCATGATCTGGGGCAGGGGATAAGTTTCATAGAATCATAGAATTGTCAGGGTTGGAAGGGACTTTAAAGACCTTCTAGTTCCAACCCCCTGCCATGGGCAGGCACCCCTCCCACTAGATCAGTTACTCACAGCCCCATCCAGCCTGGCCTTCAAAATGTCCAGGGATGGGGCTTCCACCACCTCTCTGGGCAACCTGTGCCAGTGTCTCACCAAGACACCAGAGTAGCCTTGACAGGCAGTAGGTCTCCCAGGGAAACAGTATTTTGACCCAGTGTATAAAAGCTGGAAATTTCAACCATTGTCCCTTCAAGAATGGGAAGGAAAAGGTTTTTAATTAAAGCTGTGTGGCAGCTGCAGTCCAGTGAGCTAGCCTGGGATGCCAGGAGGCACCAGGGCAAGCCTGTCAGCCTGGCATCAGGAGCCCACTGGAGGTGCTTACGAGGGCCAGTCTTAGACTGGGAGACCAGCCTTCTCTGATTCCCTACCCAGTGGGCTCCTGCAAGGGCTGTCTCAGAGCACCCAGCATGACCCTGCTCATCCCACAAGAGGAGCCCATTCCCTTGGCACTACAGAGGGAGGAAGGGACCTTAAAGATCATCTAGTTCCAACCCCCCTGCCATGGCAGGGACACCTCCCACTAGACCAGGTTGCTCAAGGCCCCATCCAACCCGGCCTTGAACACCTCCAGGGATGGAGCATCCACAACCCCCCTGGGCAACCTGTGCCAGTGTCTCACCACCCTCAAGGAAGAGTCAAGGAAGAGCAGCCCACTTGTGAACAGTCCCTGAGTCTGCTTTTCAGTAGTGCCTCAAGGTCTTAGGTGGCTAATTTACTACTGAACATTAATGGGATGTTGGCCCTTAGAAGCACACATCAAATGAGAAATCAGAGTTAGGGACATCAGCCTTAGGTGAGGAAGTCAAGTAACAAAATCCCATTGAAATTAATCACCTGGGGACATCAGTCCCCTTAAGAATTTGGGCTTCTGCTTTATTTAGGTACTTTAAAAATCTATCTGAAGTTAAATGGATGAGGCATTCAAGCACAAATGCCATTGCCCAGCTGTGTTCTCCCCACTTACTCATTTTGATAATCCCAATAACGTTTGGACTTTCACCTGGCATAGTTATTAACAGTGAAAAACAACCACATATCATCTGCAATTGTACTGTACAACTTCAGTGGCTGAACACATCTGACCTGCCCTTACGAAAGCATTCAGCAAAGCTCACCAAGCTGTGTGGGTACACCACACTCCAGACACACCAACAGCACACCAGCTACGTGGAGGAAGGATCCTTAGACAATATAAAGACCAAGAGAGGTACTCAAATGCCAATCAGCAAATTCCTGCTGGTTTATGGCTTGTCCAGTGACAGCCATGGATCTGCTGCACCAAGAGTGACTGGTCTACAAGGGATGGGAAGGATGAAAAATAAGTCTGCTGTAAATGAGTTTTGGATTGTAACTTATAACTGATGCAGGAATCTCAGAACAAGCTGGAATGAGATGCATGGCTTACTCCTCCTCTTCTCAAGCTGAGGTTGTTGAGTCCCCTCATCTTACTACATATGCAAAAGGAGGAACCTCTGTTCATTTTTATTGTGCCAGCACAAGCCACTGATCAAATGTGGTGAGAAATCTGTACCAGCAAACGTGCTTCTCCTCATCCCTGAGAATGGCACGAGTCTATGCACAGAAGGTCAGTCCCCATTTCTGAACCATGCAGAGCTTTGAAATGCAAATTTCACCTTCCTTACCCTGAAAACATTACCCAGACTCCCACTCAGGTCAGTCTCAGCTCTGCTGGGCTTGGGCAGCTCTACTGCCACAGATCCAGCACCAGAGGAAAATAATTTCCAAGTTGCTCCATTCACAACAGACTGAAATGCAGGAATGTTCTTTCCCCACCAGCTTTGTTCTGATTTGTAGAACGCAGCAGGTGTGCAAGTACCTTCAAACTAACAAATTGACTTTCTTTACACTTCTAAGTCCTCTTAAATACACTGAATAATGTTATATATAATAATTTTTGCTCTTCTTTCACAATGAAGAACCTCTCTCTCACTCATCTCTATTCCACACACGTAAGCTGAGACTAAGAGATGCTAACTAGCATCATTTTAAGAAGTCTCATCCCAGATATATTTGGATTTGAGAGGAATAAATAGATTTCTTGAAATGCTGATGTTCAAGAAATACTTTTAAACTTCTCTAAGGATTGTAAGCAAGGCTGCTATTTTCTTACAGGCTTTTATTTAGGGGCTTCTTACTCAAGAGCCTGGAGATGCAAAATTCATCTTATCTGTGCTTACGGGCATTACATGAATGTATTTCTGTAACACAGCCCTAGCAGAACATTACTTTTTAGTGGGATATGACTGCATGAAGAAAGCATGTGATGGACCATATACAATATTTTTCTAGTGGGTTTTTTTCCCCCCCTTAAATTTGTTTGAGTTATAGGGGCAGATCTTGGCAGCGTGCACAAAGCCCCAAATCCGTAACTCAATTCTCTGTGGTATTCTGAATGCACTGAGCCAAGTTTTAAAACACATTATGGATAAATATTAGAGCTGAGCAAAAATTTCACACCTAAGACCAAAGTGTGAAAATTTGGCTTTCATTCATTTAGTGAAAAGGTGCAAAATTTCACACAAGCTTGTATTTTCCTTTTGCTCTGTTCCAACATAGATTTCTGTGTTTGTATCAAACCTCAGAGACAGAAAGAATGTTTCTGTCTGTCTGTGCAAGGAGGCTACAGAGGAGGAGGGAGAAGAGGATGGAAGGATGGAGGTCCAGCAAGCAGGACACCAGCTCAGGACTTGAGTTCAAGCCTGTCTACCAGGAAAAGTCACTGACCTTTTGAATCTCACCAGCCATATGCTCAATAACAGCACTGGCCCATCTTGGAGGAATATTTTAACTGTTGAGGACAGTTACAGTGGTGGAGGGGAGTCAGGCAGGTAGCTTAGAAGCAGCCCAACATAATTCCACCCCTGAACCATCCAACTTCAGTTGATAGAAGCCAACTGGATGGATCCTCAGTACTGAGACAAGGTAGTTTTCTGGTTCAAGCACTGAATTGGGATCCAGAAAGTTTGCAACAGATTCCCCGAGTTATTTGGGATGTGTAATTTACTCTTTTAATTTTCAGTTGTATCTGAAATAAGCTGTGCCCATTTTTGCCCCCCAGGACTGGTCTGGCTTGTACACTGAGTTTGTAAACTCAAGGTTTGTCCCCAGTTCAGCGCTGTGGGTGGTGTATGGAGTTCTGGTCCTACTGCAGCCCTCCCTGCCTCATGAAAGCACGGATCACTCAACCTGTCCTGTACCACAGGAACGTGATTTTCACACCTTAGTATCAAAGAAAAAATGGAAAAGAGATCACACAACAGTAGAGACAAGCGCAGATGAGGCCACAACTAAAAGGAGGTTGTGGTGATGCTGGTGTTGACCTCTTTTCCCAAGCAACTCATTACAGGACAAGAGGTGATGGCCTCAAGTTGCACCAGGGGAAGTTTAGATTGGACATTGGGAAGAAGTTCTTTACTGCAAGAGTGGTCAGGCACTGGACCAGGCTGCCCAGGGAGGTGGTGGAGTCACCATCCCTGGAAGGGTTCAAAAAGCAAGTAGATGTGGTGCTTCCAGACATAGTCAAGGGATCAGGCAGACGTTGGACAAAGGTTGGACTTGATGATCCTGGAGGTCTTTTCCAACCTAAATGATTCTATGATTCTAGCTCCAGAGCACCAACTTTTGCCCTGCTACAGTGAGTACTCTGAGTGCCAGATGGGCTGTGGCCACCAAAGCCCAGTGTGGCACAGAGCTTGTGCTTCAGCCAGGCTGGCCAGCCACAGACAAAGCCATAAGAGGAGCAGTAGTGGCAATGCAGCTGCTGTGAAGGGTGCCTTGTTGTGCTAGTGATGATATTAATGACTTATTCCACAGACCAAATATAGAAGGGGATAAGGGTCAGCTATGGTTGCCACATCATCTATCAGCTGGAAACTATGTTTGGGTCTAAGCTCCAGCCACACTGCTACTAAATATAGGTTGGTTTGTTGTTGATTTGACTCTGCACTCCCTCAAGTTGCCTTTGACTATCAAATAATTAAGCAGTTTGCTTTGTGAGGGCTCCACTGCTGGCACCTCCTAGTGCCCAAAGCTGCCTGGATGCAAGCTTGACAGCTTAGCAGGGGTTTCAGCTTACCCAGGCAATGGAAAGAGCCCAAGTGTTTAGCTCCTGTTTCAGTTTCACAGATTGCTGGCACTGGGTGCCATGAATCAACAGTCTGTGGGCACCATCTAAGCAGCCTGCACCAGAGCTGGGGGACAGTTTAGCTGCACTTATCCTAATGTGTGCTGGAACAGCTTATTCATAGGATCACAGAATCATTTAGGTAGGAAAAGACCTCCAAGATCATCAAGTCCAAGCTTTGTCCAATATCTCTGTGACCCCTAGACCATGTCTCAAAGCACCACATCTACCTCAGGTCCCAAAGCAGGGCACTGCACTACAACTATCAGCTATATCAGCCCTCTCCCTACTCCAGAATGTCTCCAGAATGTATTGGGTTGGAAGGTCATCTAGTCCAAGCTCCCTACAATAAGCAGGGACATCGTCCAGTTCTGGAGCCCCTATTACAAGAAAGATCTGGATGTGCTAGAACGTGTCCAGAGAAGGGCCAAGAGGATGATCAGAGGACTGGAGCACCTCTGCTATGAGGACAGACTGAGAGAGTTGGGGTTATTCAGTCTGGAGAAGAGAAGGCTCCGAGGAGACCTTATTGTGGCTTTCCAGTATCTTAAGGGGATACAAGAAAGCTGGGGAGGGACTTTTTAGGATGTCGGGTAGTGGTAGGACTGGGGGGAATGGATCAAAACTAGAGGTGGGGAGAGATTCAGATTAGATGCTAGGAAGAAGTGGGGAGACACTGGCACAGGTTGCCCAGAGAGGTGCTGGAAGCTCCATCCCTGGAAATTTTGAAGGCCAGGCTGGATGGAGCTGTGAGTAACCTGGTCTAGTGGGAGGTGTCCCTGCCCATGGCAGGGGGGTTGGAACTAGATGATCTTTAAGGTCCCTTCCAACCCTGACAATTCTACAATTCTATGATCTCTAACTAGACCAGATTGCTCAGAGCCCCATCAAGCCTGACCTTGAACATTTTCAGGGATGGGACCTCCACCACCTCTCTGGGCAGCCTGTTCCAGTGATCAACCACCCTTATATTAAAGAACTCATCACTGATGATGATGGAGTAAACTAAGCCTGGAAGCGCTGCTCCTCTGAAGAACCTCAAACAAGTTCTTTTCCTTCTCTGTCTCCCTTCTCACCCTCAATCTTAGGTGGCAAACCCTTTGGGACAGGCAGGGCAGGTGTGTGCTTCCACACTAACCTGCACAACCAAGGAGATGAGCTGGACAGAAAGCAGAAGGAGTCATTTGGACAGGGGAGGGTAAACCAGAGAAGCTGAAGAGCCGAGTGTCCGCACAGGAGACCCTGACACTCGGCTGTACTTGACACAATACTTAGTTGAACTGCACATTTCCTTCAAGGTGCAGAATTCAGATCTATTCAGCTGATTTCTGTTCATGTTCACACTGAACTTACAGCTTTCCTTGCGTTCACTCACTGAGTTCAAACTTGTATTTGCCATCTGGCAATGGAGTGGGGTTTACTGGGGGAGGGGATAGGAGAGGGGGCTTTGCTTTCCTTTTTTTTTCATCTGTATTTGCTTTATGAGCTATGGCTACGGCATCATTTACACATGGGGAACTGGATCAGGTTCTCTCAATTCTTTCCATATGTTCACTTATGCTGTCAAAACATTTTTTCAATCTAATTAATCTGCACAGGTCTCTCCGTTCATTTCCCCACTCAGTGGGTTTTAGCATTTTTGGGGGTATCTAGCTGGGATTTTGTCATAAAAATAATTTCTGCCTACACTTTGCTTTAGGGTTACTCCAAGAAAACAAAACTATTTGCACCATTTCACTCTTCTCCATCTTTCCCTACTTCCAACACTGGCTAAAGAGACTTTCCTTCTCCCCTCATCTTTCAGACACATTCTTTGCCATGCTCCAGTGTCTACCTGAGGTTGATGAGGGAAATCCCTGCTGTGAGTTTTGATTTGGGATTATTTTTTATCTAGCTAATCTGATGTGTGGTTTATTATAAAAAAAAAACCCCTACACCTCAGAAATGTGCCTACATTTGACCCAATCTGGACTCCATTTGGGAAATTACCCTGGACAGGGGCTCATATAAAAAAAAAGAGACCTTTAAAAAATGAAGTCTTTCACTACCGTAAATCAGTAGAAGGTTGAGATGTTAAAGCAGAGAGTAAAATGCATTAAAATATGAAGAGAGCCTTTCTAGTAACCTCACAGACATCCTATCTCTAACAAAAAATTAAATATCACTGAAAAGAAAACTGGTACTTTATAGATATCCAACGTGAGGTGCAGAGAATAAAACCTAGAAGAAATGAGGAATCTGTAGAGCTGGACTGCATGGCCATTCCTCCTGGTGAAGCAGAGCAGAGAGGAGATAGCTGTCCATGGCAGAAGGCTGTTGGGTTCCTTGCTATGCTTGCTACAGACAGGACGTTAGCAACCTCTTCTAGCACACAGTTCCACAAAGTACCTTTCTTTCCCAAATTAGAGGCTATAAGAGACTAAACCAAGTGAGAGCTGAAGCAAGGCACAATTATCAGCTGATGATATAGTCCCAATTTGTTAAAAACCAGGCACCCTCTCTTCTCTAGGTCTGAAAATGAGCAGCAGCCAGGGAGGAGAAGCTACCCCTCTCATTTGCTCTTCTGCCATTAAAACTGCCCTTTAAGAACAGTGCTGTTCCTAAAAAGCACTTTAAATGCTGGATGCATATTGCTATGAAATTTTAGAATGCTCTTGATACCTGAAAACCCTGGGAAGCCTGGTCTGATGATGGGACAGTGGGTCTGTTGCCAAATGTGCTCTAACAGCAGCAAGGGAGAGTCTCAACCTGAACTGTGGGATTCCTGTGGACACAGAATTCAGAGAGATTTATGAGGCAACTGTACTAGTCACTCAGGAGAGGTGTTCTGCTCCCCTTGCTCCTAAAAAGCTTGGCTTGTATGTGTTGGAGACCATGGGGAAATGGTAAATATAGTTCTCTTCAGCATTAAAACTTCTCTGCAATTAGGAAATTCTTTATATTCACAACCTCTCTGTGTATTGCAATTACATTTACTGCACAGAAAAAACCCATAAGCACCAACTTACAGAAATGCATTGGGAAGAAACCATTTTTGCTGGTAAATGTTGAAAGTTAAGCTCATCACTACTCCAGCTATCTGTCAGGCCTGACATTTCTCTATACAAAACCAAAACTAAGGGCTATTAATCCCCACCTGCCCCAGAGCCATAAAAGAGCCTTTGATTACAGCAATATTACATAACCTCTTTTAATGAGCAACTCTAAACCTGCCACCCAGCACTGCCAGCAGGAATTTTTAAAGGTATCTGAGGCATCTTTTCCTTAGGAGATCTTCTAAGCAAGCATTTGTATTCACTTGGCAAGTAGAAGAGCAGCACATTTAATAATTGACTGTGCCCAAAACAATAGCTGGTTCTGTGTGGAAACACACCAGTGAGAATTGAAAGTGCAGTTAGGATGGGAGTGAATCATCAAGTGGCAGCAGAATTTGGCTGGTTCACAGCCTGGGATCTGATAAAGCCCCATCCTGCCCCAGGGCTTATCTTTAGAGCTGAGATCTTGCAGAGAAGAGACAGTCTCCACCTTCCCACCTCCAAATTCTGGTTAGGTGGAAGGGTTGGTGAGCTTGTTTGTAAGCTGTTCTTTTATCAGCCAAGGAAAGGCTGAGAGCCCTGAGGCTGTTCAGCCTGGAGAAGAGAAGACTGAGAGGGGATCTCATCGATGCTCATCAACAGCTGAAGGTTGGGCATTAAAAGGATGGGTTCAGTCTCTTTCCAGTGGTGTCCAGTGACAGGGCAAAGGGCAACAGGTACAAACTGGAACACAAGAAGTTCCATCTGAACAGGAGGAGAAATTTCTTTCCTGTGCAGGTGGCAGAGGCCTGGCCCAGGCTGCCCAGAGAGGCTGTGGAGTCTCCTTCTCTGGAGATTCCAAACCCACTTGGACACAATCCTGGGCACCCTGCTCTGGTGATCCTGCTTCAGCAGGGGGTTGGACGAGATGATCTCAGAGGTCCCTTCCAACCCCCACCACGCTGGGATTCTGTGATCTCTGGGAAGGGCAAACAGTCCCAAATCCCCCCTGAGGGATATTCTTACCTTAAATCACCCAGCAGGTCACCATTCCTACTTGTACTTTGCTGTCCCATCCTACTTTCTATTTATTAAGAAGCCCTCAGTGAGCTGCACCTTGTGCCTTCTATTTCCAAGCAAGACTTGCCCCTTCACTCACTTTAATGAGAAAATTCTAACCCACTGCTCTTGAAGCGCTTAGGGTGGAAAGCTCTTCCCAGCACAACTTTTGTGACTACAAGGAGAGCAGTTGGATGCATTGGCTCCTGAATTTTAATCTTGGACAAGTCACACAAGCTTCCTGCACCTCAGTTTCTCATATATTCCATGGGAATCAATAACACCACCAGATTAATATCAAGCCCTTAGGAGGGAAATCTAGCCAATGTGGGACACAACTGAAGAAAAACCACTTTGTGCCTCACGATTCAGCTGATCCTCAGAATTGAGCCAATTCCTGCTGCTGAGGATCTGTCCTTTCATTTAAAGGCAGCAAGCTGAGAGAGGAGATGAATAGCAGAGACTCAAATGGCTCATGGAGCTTTTCACTTGTAGGTCACCAATCAGAACCCCAGCGAGGTCAGTGAGCGTTTGCAGTTATGGTGGTATGCAAGCCCTTTATAGTGTCCTTTGCAAAGTGGATTTATTGGTTTCAAATTAATTTCTACTGCATGTGGTTTTCCCCAACATGAAACCCTCCATTGTTACAGCTCAGCCGCTGTTAACCCTTTACAAAGCTACACAACAGAGGCTGCCCCCACCACCTGAACTGCCTTTTACAAGCATGCTTGAAGTGTCCTAACTGTGAACTGAGCCTGGGTGACCTCAAAGAGCCCTTCCCAGCTCTGGGTAGAGGCACGGCCATGAGAGGAAAGCTGTTGTGCAGCTGCACATACTGTTCCTCACTGGTGTATAAATGGGAGCAGGCAGAGCCCAGCTCTGCAGCCTTGTTCTTTACTCCCCACAGTGACTCCGCAGCCCTCGCCGGGGCTGCTCATGGAGGAAGATAAGTGTGTGTGCTGGCAGCATCATGGGCCTATTCTTTGCACAAAGTACTTTCTGAAAGGAAAAACCAAACAGAAGAAGCAAAAATGAACAACTCTATCATTATCCAATGTGCTGAGATCTCGGCAGAGATCATTTCAAAGATCCATATTGTTTACAGCAGCTGATGAGTCTAACAAGTGCTGAAGCTGTGCTCTCGCTTAAAGTGCTAACATATTTACAGTTTTCAGTCCTGTCCTCAGTGCTTATCTGTCAGCTCAAGATGAATGCTCCTTTTGTACAGGCTCATTACTTGCACGAATACTCCTCTAGCTCAATATCTCAGATTTGTTTCGCTTTTCCATTAGCAGCAATCTTGTACTTTGAGAATTGCCTAATACAGCAAATCTAGAAAAAAAAGCTCGTTTTTGTTCAAAGGTATTTCTTTGGCTGTGACAATTGGGAGAGGGAAAGTAAATTACTTTTATCTGATGAATGTCTTAATTTTACTGTACAACTTTTCCGAATGCACTCACCCATTGTTCTGTTCTGGCTCAGTTATTGGTATTAGAATAATTTGTGAAGTTCTACACAAAATCAGACTGGATCAGGAACAGATCTAGCTAAACCACTTGGTAAGAAGCAGTTTTCTCATGCTCACCAATCTTTACTCTGCATATAATATGTCAAAAATTTGGTAGGATCCCATCCTGCCCCCTCCTCTTCCACCAAACAGTAGGACCATGTGCAACTGGAAAGCTGTCGGGCACTTCATTTTTACAGGAGTAGAAGGAATGTGAGCCAATCTACAACTCAGTAACTTAATTTAAAAAAATACAACCCAGACATGCAAGAAAAAGGATACAGTTCTAACAAGGAGGTCTTATCCTGGTGAATGTTTTATGTTACATTCATTGGGTTACAGACCTGTCACAAACCAGTTTCAGATGCAAATCAAAAAATGCTCAGCAATGCAAGAGGCATCTGTTGGTTCTGCTAATCCTGATCCCACTGCAGCCAAAAGAGGATCACATCTGATTTTCACAAGCCTCCAGCAAATGTCTTCAACTGCAGTTGAGAAGGCTCCACACTTGAGCAAAAAGGGCACCCAGTCTCTCTTGGTTATGTGCTAGATAGAGCATCAGATGTCTAAAGTTACGAGCCCGTGAATGAAAACGCTGATCCTGAATGAGCCTGTTCCTCAGGGATTGCCAACATAAACCCTGGGTGAAGGTGTGCTGGAAAGGATGTGGGCTCCCATTCCTGCCCTAGTGTTTTCTAAAAACAAGAATTCTGCCTATGAAGTGCATTTCATTGTCAATGTATCACACAGCCTTTAAAAGTGAGGAATGCTGTATGAAAAACTGATATAAACTTCAGAGTTGTAGCCATGTCATACTACACAGGCCATCTTTCATGTTATACATGGGACTTGAAAATTACCTCACATCATAAACTGGTTGCAATTCTGAGGTAAGATATTGTTTTCCCCATTCAGGAGGCAAAAATGTTCCAATTATGTGCAACTGAGTTGCCAGTCCATTTCCATTCTTACTTATTTTAATCCACCATTAGCATCATCGTAGATTTTCTTTGCACTTTTTATTCTACCACCTTTAATGTAATTATAAAATAACCTCTGAGGTACCTAAACATCAGTAGATTTGCTTCACAAACCAGCTGGGTGAAGAACAAAGTTGAGCAACTTGCCCAAAGTCAGAGTCAGTGGCAAAGCTGGGAATAAACTCCATGTAATCTGACTTCTGAGGTAGGTAACACAGTTTTCTCATTGCAAAATTCTGCTGTTATTTATACTGAGGCGAACTCAGAAGAACTTGATACCAGAGTAGTTTATGTTAGATTTGAGCCAGTACTGCTGATGACAGTGTCACCCAATATTTGCATTCTCTCCCATTACCAGGCTGCTAATAAGAACTACATTGGCAAGCACAGGTTTTTTTGCCTCTGTCACTAAGAAATACCACCCTACACTTTACATGGTATTTGTCTGATCTGTAAAGCCAGGCAATTCAGCTCTTATCTCAAGGACATGAAACAAGCCTGCTGGTTTGAGGTGTCTAACATTTCTGGACATTCCTATCTGCTCATACTTGAGGGGTTACAATATGAACAGGGATGCTGATAAACCAAGGGAAGCCCTTAACCCTCACTGCTAACACTGCCCAAAAAATGCAGCATGTGTGGGTGGAATATGTGCAAAAAACCCCTAAACTATATTGCTGTGCTGCAGGTTGAAGGTATTATCTGCCCATAGTACATCCTCCTGCTTTTGGAACTCACAATCAAAAGGATGGCAAATGCCGTCGTTCAGGGAAATGGAAAAAGGGACAAAACACAGCAAAAAAATTGTGGACAGGAAGAAAATTAGGCAGGGGAGTTCAAAGGCACCTAAATGAAAAGCTCATGTGAAACAGCTCCTGTGTAATTAGCCACTAGGGGGAAGAAGAGTCATGCTGCTTAATTAAGGTGCAGTCACTTTCAGCGGGGTTATCCCTGCCCAGGGAAGCTGCCTGGGGTGTTCCAACACCACCCCTGTAAGCTCCGGAGTGGGACAAAGCTTTTCTGGCTTTTGCCTGTGTTTCACTTTCCCCTTTCAAGTGTTCAAGACCTGGAGAATTCATACACCTTTCATATTTTCTAGCTGCAATTAAATATTTTTACACCTGAAGCACCCGGTAAAAATATTTCAACAACCTGGGAGCAGAAGGGAGGAGATGAAGGAAAGGGAGAGGACCAAAAACCAGAAAAATGCCCCAAACTGTTACCACTGCCTTGTTCAGACAGGGTACACTTTGAAGCCACACGAGAACAATGAATGAGGTAAAAATAAAAGCCCCTCTTAGGCCACTTTTTCGGTGCTGCTGCTGAGGCCACAGACCTATTCAACAGCATGGCTAGGACTGAATCACAGACAATTCTTTCTATTACCATAAAAATGACAAATAAGTAATAGTTACAGCCTGTAAACACAGGACTCAGAGTTCTAAGTGGAACACTGTAACTGGGAGCAGGATCCTACTCCTATTAGAGCCTAAAGAGTATCAGATGTTACTCAGGCCTTAGAAGGCCTGAGACATAAACTATGTGTCTAAGAGAAAAAGAAGTCAAATGACTCATGACAGAGTTTGTTTTAAGATATATGACTTCTTCTGGCTCTTTGCTTTGCCATGCTCAGATCCTGAGCAGCTAAGCTAGGCAGCTGCCTTCCTTAGCCAGTGCCCTTCATTCTCTGTATAAAACACTGGCATTTACAAACCCATATTTCTTTGTCAAGGGGAGGGCAGTTTATTTTAGCACCGTGATCAATGCCACCATAAATCTTCCCCCTTCCAGCCCAAGAACACTGGCACAGTCCAGTCAGTGCTGTGTGGCTATGTGGTACCCACAGAGCAGAGGATACACCACGATCCTTTACTGAAGTTCTATGAGCCTTGAGAGTGGAGGAATCAGCACTGAGTGAGCCACAAATCATCCCCTCCTCTTTATTATGTGAGGGCACAGGTAAGGGACTGAGGTAGGGAAAACACAGGGAAAGAGAGAGAGAATAAAAGAAAAGGAAGGAGAGGAGAGGAGAGGAGAGGAGAGGAGAGGAGGGGGGTGTGGGGGGGCAAGAAGACCCGGCATTGTCTCCGGATGGCTGGCAGCGCCGCCGGGGCGATGCCTGCGATCCTCCTGGATGCACATTTCCTCTCCTTCTCTCCTTCTTTTTGTCAGCGGTTCAGCGAGGAAGGATGCCGCCCACCCAACCCAACCCCGGCCAGTACGCCCTGACCAACGGGGACCCCCTGAACGGTCACTGCTATCTCTCGGGATACATCTCCCTGCTTCTGCGGGCCGAGCCCTACCCCACCTNGGAGTCAACACATGAGAAAACAAAAAGTGAGAGGAGGGGAATCAATACATGAGAAAAGAAAAAGTGAAAAGAACTGAAAAGAGGGGCACAAACAAGAAGGTGGCAAGAATACAAGAGGAAAGAATAAATAACATCAGAGTGGGGTGATGGAGATGATGGGGATATTGGGGATTCAGTGCCAAAAAAAAGCCCCATTCTCCACTACACCTATCTTCCTCCTCATGTTTCTTCTATTCTCTTTCCATGCCTGGTTCTCCTCTAGGATGAGTGGAACTTCCACATCCAGAAAACCACAAGTCTGGCATTTTGAGCCTTATGGCAATGTGCTGGCTATCCAGAATTTCCACAGGAGCAAAGTCACACAAAGCAAATGGCCAGCAAAGCTTGTCTCCCCTTCATGCAATGCAAGAATCATCCCTTAGATGGGACTATTGCAAAATTAAACAACCTTACAGCCACGACCAGTAAATAATGAGTAATGTGCTTGTATATACAAAGCTTTTATACCAACCAGTCGAAGAAAGTGAGGATAGCTCATCACAGAAAGACCCCATTTATCAGAAGGGCTTCAAACAGCTTAGCATCTTTAGGGCCATTACTCATCTCTTTCACCTAAGCTAAGTGCCAGCTTCCAACCTAGAGGCTAACACACATCCCATTTATCTGCTGTCAGACACTCCAGCACTGCTGCCCTCAGCCTGGTCTGGAGATACAGGATTCAACATCTAAACTACGGAAAGAAATGAGTGATTTCATGACAGCAGATTGGAGGACACTAGTCTGAGAAAATCAGGCAAAAATCAAGTCTTACCAGACATTTTGACAGCAAAAGGAGTCTGGCACAAGGCTACTAGACTCAGAATATTTCCCTGAATATATGCAAGGTGTTTAACTCAATTCTGAGCTCCAGGGCTGGGCAATACAGGGACCTTACAAATGTGACACATTGTCATCCTCCACCCCATGATTTTGGGAGGGAGGGTTTGGGCTGGGCGATGGTACAGCCCTCCCCACGTATTTAGAGTCATGCAGAGACTCTTCAGAGGCAAAAATACCAATTAGAAGTTGGTTTATTTTCTCTTGGAGGATCCCCTGTGCTTCCAAAGCTCCCAAAGAAGTGGCATGGTCAGAGCTAACCACTCCTCAGCCTGCTCAGTGAGGAGGGCATCACCACATCACTTGTGTCTCTTCCTTGACAAAACAACATGTTCCCACCAGAGCTCCCACACCCACATTCCTCCAGAAAATTTCAAGGACACTGTGGAAGCTGTGCAGAAAACAGCCCCTCATAACAGGTGCTGACCCAAACTGGCCCTATACGGCTGAAAATGTATTTATGTGCTGAAGGTTAGTAATGCTCAGGGACATGCAGCCCCTACACATTGAGTACATCCCCTATAAATTATTCCTAGCTGAAAACTGCACTTGTGAGAGATGACAACCAAACCCACTTTTGCTGCTTATACACGCTCATAAGCACAGCAAGATGTAGGCACTCTGGTTCTCCTTATTTGTGTTCTTCTAGCATTCTTCAACCCTCATCTGGAGGAGTATCTGTGCAAAAATGTGCAACTTCTGCTTTTCCATGCCCACTTGGTGGTTAGCCTTTCTGCCTCTATTTCCCTCAAGAGTGACAATTATGGTCTTGCTAATCATTACGTGGACACTTGTCCCAATAAAATCAGAACAGAGCCATGAAGCAGTTCCATATGGATTCTCTCTACGTGTTGCTGGCCAATTTCTAGCCTTAAACTGTGCCTCAGAGATGTTTAAGCACAGTGGGTGTGACAAGTTGTTTCAAAACAAGCTAGCAAGCAAGGGTTGGGAATGTTGTTATATATCTATATAAGAAACCAAGGAAACGAGAACCTATGACTTAGTTGAACAAAGAAAGGAGAATAAAAATTGGATTCCAAATCTGAGAATGAAGAATACCAGGATGCTAATAAAGCCACTGCCTCTATAGCTAATAAAACTAATAAAGGTTACAGGATCTCTCCTCAACTATTTCAGATCCACGACTATATGAAAGGGAATAAAAGAAGAATGTTGTTACTGTTAACCACAATAAAATGAGATGTGTTGGAAATGCCTAGATAATAAACAGAGTCTTGTTAAACTACACAGATAGGGCAAATTTTGGGAAACAAGCCCCTCCAGACATCTTTAGGAGCAAGGACAACACAGTGCATGTAAGTTATGGAACTTCTTCAAATATAGGGTGTCAAAAGTATGTTCTAGGGATATGAACTACTGGCATCAAACCCCACGACCAAGTGATCATAATGTCCTTCAAAAAATGGATTGTGAAAAACCCTCAAGCATTTCAGACAGCTAGTGCTGTGACTCTGCATGCTTGTGCTTTGCCACAGAACAGCCTGATCCCTGTGCTGACATAGCCAGAGTGCAAATCCCAGATGGAAAATTAATCTCACAATGTAGCCAGATTGAGTTTCCAATTCTCCAGTGCATAACTTGAAGGTTGTTCTGCTCAGCTACTGAAGAGGTGAGGGCAGAGAGACTGTAGCTTGTTTGACATCCCAAACATCATTTAAGCAAGACATGCTCTGAAAAGGACCTTATAGCTCCTGATAAGGACCCAAGGTATCCTCCTTTGTACTCATCCTTCCTATAAAATATTGCTAGCACACTTTCCTCTGCTTAAATGGCCTGGACAGAAGGGGAGTCCAAGGTCCAAATGACTTCAGCCGTGTCTCTGAGTATGTGGGTAAAATCTGTCCTTAAAATAGAAAGAAGATGGATCACAGGACATTTTAAAGAAAGTATCTATCTACCATAAAGACACGTTTATGGTTTACTCATATTTATGGTTTTCCTCAAGAAAAGACAGGGCCAGCAAGAAGAAAAACTGCAAGGCTGAGATATTATTAAACTTCTACAAGCTGATCTTAGTCTTAGTCTGCTTGAGAAAAACATCAACTAATAGCACATCTCCTTAGACAAATTCCACCATGGTCATTTCATGGTTTGTTAGAAAAACATTGAGCAGCAGAACCTGAACTATTCTAGGCAGTGTATTTTCTCCTGCTTGCCAGGTCTTGGGCTTCCTGACAGATGAGAAGGATACCATTGGTTTGGTGAGAGTCTCAACTTCTGCAGATTAACAAAAGGCTAAGTCTTATTCTTTGCCAACATCTGAGTTTATTAAAAGCTAGAAGACATGACACTGTATGTGTTGAGCCTACAGGCAGAAGAGATTATATTTACATACATATGGTCACTTCTAATAAGGTATCAGGTAAGATACAGAACTCTGGTGAAGTCAGTGGAGCTGTGCCAATGCACAAAGCTGCCTACACCTTCAGCACAAAGACAGAGGATTAAACAGATTTCTTTGGTCATTTGAGAACCTAAGAGGTCTTTATTATCTTTGCAGTCCACCCTCATAAGTGTGAAAAATAAGTAATAAAATCTTTATCACCGCTCTCAGACAGAATTCATAAATAGGTAAAGTATGTTGATATCCCAACACAGTGCCCCGTGTCCTTCCACTGATGCCCAAATAAAAGGCCATGTTTTCTTTCATTTAATTAGTGTGGTATTTCATTAAACCACCTACTTTCAGAAAAATAGTATGGCCACATCTGTAAGTACTGGATTTCTGAGATAGCTGCCCCCAGTGTTAGTACTTCTGCACCAAATACTTCCTTAAGATGCTTCCAGTATCTTAAGGGGGCCTACAAGAAAGCTGGGAAGGGACTTTTTAGGCTGTTGGGTAGTGGTAGGACTGGAGGGAATGGATCAAAGCTAGAGGTGGGTAGATTCAGATGAGATGTTAGGAAGAAGTTGTTCCCCATGAGGGTGGGGAGACACTGGCACAGGTTGCCCAGAGAGGTGGTGGAAGCCCCATCCCTGGACATTTTGAAGGCCAGGCTGGATGGGGTTGTGAGCAACCTGCTCTAGTGGGAGGTGTCCCTGCCCATGGGATCAAAGATGATCTTTAAGGTCCCTTCCAACCCTGACAATTCTATGATTCTATGAAATACTCAGCTGATTTTAATGGGTTATAGCAATGTATTACTCTGACTTCCTACAGCTGCCTTTCCTTGTCATTAAAGAGTTACTGAGAAATTCCAAATCTGAACGTTTGTGTACTGGATAACATTTAAAATGGAGCATTCTAAGTTGCCACAAAAGGACAGCACTTGAGGAAAGACATTGTCTTTGTATCTTATTACCTAAAGCATCCCCAACCTGTTTCTGAATGGGTAATAATTTGAACCCATTGCAAGAGCTCTAACAGCCTTTATCATTTCAAGATGTGTCATCTAGAAGTGAACTGTGTGTCAGATTCCTGCTTGGGCTCTGATCCAGCAAAGTACTTCAGCACATGGGCAGTCCTGCTTATCTTCAACTGAGCTTCTTGCCTCTTTGAAAGTTGGATGATGTACCTAAATGCTTGATTGGATCAGGGCACTGGAGTAAACTGGTGTCACTCCTCTGAAATCCTGGAGCAAGACTGATTTACACTAACTGAGAATTCTGCATTAGGAGTATGGACTAAGATCATCTGTCATTTCAGTAGCTATATGACCTGCTACAACAAACTTTGGCATTTTCATAGACAAGTTTTTACCTGTAATAATTTCAAGTGATATAAACCTCCCACAAATCACCTAATGTGACAATGAAGCAAACACTGCTGTCCAGCATGTACTGATCTGACAATACATCAAATGTATGACAACATATAGCATTAGACATTGCACTCCACCAAGAATGTTTAACAGCAACAGTTATTCCTCTCAACTCCAATAGAGAAGGCAGCCAGCAGGATGATATCAAATGATGGCAGCTCTGCTTCTCAGAAAAGCCCCTCAGGGACTCCAAGGAGAGTTGTGTATCTGCACTTCAACAGCACAGCAATGTGGAAATGTTAAAGTTAGTAAAGCAAACAGCCCTCAAATGAGAAGGGCAACAGATGTCAAGCACTATCACATGTCAGTAAACAGCAACAAGACAGAGGGTACTTTTCTTAGCACTTTTGTGAAAGCATCATGCTCCCAGCCACAGCCACATCTCAGCTGCTTGACTCTCTAAGTGGCAGTGCTTGGATGTGTGATTTAACTCCCACCACCAGAGGATTTCCAGCCATATGGAAACACTGGCCACTGAAGTCAGCTGAAGTAAAGTAAGAAATGCTTCTGTGTATTTATTGTGGCTTGAAAAGTGAAAAAAAAAAATTAAAATCATCACACTCAAACTGATTGAAAGCTCATTCTGTGCTTGGCAGAGACAGACAAGTATTTCTATTTCTCAGCTTTAACAGAGAAGGATCATCCTTAGGGCAAAGGAGTAGTTGTGATTCATCTGCTTTTTACCCTTACTGCAAAGACTTCTGACAGTAAGACCAAAATATGCTAACTAAAAAGGCACTCTTTGTACCATAAACAGTAGGCCACAAGGAACTGGACAGTGGCCATCAAATCACTGCCTTTTAATTTTTCTCTCTCATCTATATTTCTCTAAAGATTTCTGGTAAGAAGGCAGCTGACTCTATACAAAAGCCAGAGGCATTGCCAGTATCTTGGTGGTTTCATGCGTGCCATATTGAATCTAACTTTATTACATGAGAAAATAAAACCCCTTTCAATTAGGCAGGGATGTATTTCAGTGTCAGAACACCAAGGAAAGAGGTAAAGGGATGGAGTTTTTCTACTGCCAAGTCACTGCTTTTGAGCCCAGGCAAATACAGTCCACAGCCATCAAACATCTCAGCTGCTTTGGTGGAAAACAGTTTGATTTTCAGCAAGCAGTAGAGTCCACATCATGACCTGTCCATGACACCCCCTGGTAGCTTTGCTGCCAGTGGTTAAGTGAGGGAACAACAAATGAAGGGACTGTGAAGATTCAGCTCTTTTCACCGCTAGAATGCTAACAGTATAAGCTATGCAGTGAAATTTGAAGTCATTTTATTATGGAGCACATGTCCTGTCAATTGAGACTGATTGTATAGAATCCAGGAAGGAAATTTTCAAAAAATCATATGGATGAAGAGGTCACACCTGGCCAACACACTACTCAGAACACCAAGAGCTGTCACCCTGCCTTGCCCACAGACAGCCACCACTAAACCCTGGGTTCAAACTCAGTATGTACAAATGTGGAGCTTCTGAAGGAAAGGAAAGGCAAGACCACAGCACCTTAACACACTCCTTGAGTGCAGCACAGTGCTAAGAACAACCATCTCCTTCCTCTGCCTCTCCAAAATCCTCTGATTAAGGCAACAGGAGAAAAAACCCCATCCCAACACAGCAGGAAAGCCTTTACTAAAAGGTACATTAATTGGCTAAGGCAAGCCAACTAAATGATTAATTTGCTGCTCTCCTTCAATATTATGTTTACACAAGTTGATTATAGCACTTAATTACTAATTCACCCTGCTCCAAAACAAGAGTGCTTTACATTTTTAATGAGCTGAGGGAAGGCAACATTCCCTAACTCAACAGGGAGAAGTCATTTTATTTCCTCTTTTGATTTCCCAGGTTATTACCATTTCTAAGGGAAAAACTATCCCCTCCCTGATCTTGCACTCGGTTCTTGCTTTTGAAAATATGGAAATCAACAAGACACTGGGATTAATTTCAATCCAGGACCTGACAGGTAATGCTTTGGAAGAGGAATAGAGGATCAGGCCATCAACTCAAGCACGTCCATTGAAATAAGTGGAAGAAAATTACACCAGAGACTGACTGATCCAGAAATGGAAATAGCTAAATCCCCTCCAGTTCTGCCAGCAGAAATGTTCTCAGTGTCCCAGTACCACTTATGGGTGTTCTTGTGAAATGTCTGTTCACAGCTGCCAGCTGGGCCATTACCAAGGTTATGGACTAACTGTGGCACTGAAGTTCTTTACATTCACAACATTCTGTGACATTTTCATTGTTAAGAGGTGAAGACAGAGTGTGCATGTTCTTCCTGGCTGATCTTTATAAAACTTGTGTTATCTGTGGGGTTTGTTATTTGATCTTATCCTCTCCGCTCTACCACCCAACAACGTCCTACACAACTGGGAGGAGATGTCCATTAAACTAAGCATAACTGAGCAGTGCACAAACAAAACTCTTGAGTTCCTTTAACACAGAGTTGTAAGTGAATCATTTTCCCTGCACCACCACAGCTTCAGAGCCCTGCCTGCAGCAGTTACAGACTCCATGCCTGTTATCTTGAAGGTGAGCCAGGTGATCATGATCCCCAAAGCTTCCAGGGCTGCTTCCAGGGATGCAAAAGGTACCTAAGTTAAGGTACTTCACTTGCTCAGCTGCTACTGCTGCTAAATAATTCAGCTAATCCACTCTGGGTGATTACCTAAGACCTCTTTCTATAGAATCCAGCTAATTTTTACATCACCCCCAATCCTCTTTATACAAACAATGAAAAAGCTTCTCCCTATTTTTGTCAGGCTATGCCACCAACTTGCTAAGAACCAAAACTAAGAAAAGATTAGACCTCCCTTAAAAGTCAATTTAGTACCTGAAAGAACTTGTAGCCACACAGTGGCTAAATTCTAGCCCAATGTTTTACGCCAAAAATGATTACAGAAAGCTGATTACAGAAATTTATCAGTAAAATGCATTACAGTAAA
>VYZX01000773.1:0-49162 GCA_013401335.1 Brachypteracias leptosomus
TGGAGAAAAGGAGACTGAGTGGGTACCTTACTGTTCTCTGCCTGAAAGGAGATGGGGATCAGTCAGTTCTCCCAAGTAACTAGCGATAGGAGTAGAGGAAATGGCCTCAAGTTGCACCAGGGGAGGTTTAGATTGGATATTAGGAAAAATTTCTTTACTGAATGGACAGGCTGCCCAAGGAAGTGGTGGAGTCACCATCCCTGGAAGTATTTAAAAAGCTTCTAGAAGTGACACTTAGGGACATGGTTTAGTGGTGACTTGGCAGTGCTGGGTTAATGGTTGGACTTGATGATCTCAAAGGTCTTTTCCAACCTGAATGATTCTGTGATTCTGTATACGTTGTGCATGGACTAAGGTGCAAAGGCCTCTCTCTTTTTTTCTCTCCTTACGCTTCTGTATTTAAAATTGTTCTTCTCTTACACCTGTGGCTTTTCTTTACCTGAAACAGGTGGATGAAGGTGTGGTAATGTATGAACACATACAAGCTGAGCCAGCTGGCTGGAGCGCAGAAGATTCCTTTACATTTACTGTCTCCTCTCCACCGGCAGCTCTGGACCTCCAGATGTTCCGTATTGTCATTTCATATGAATTTACCAGACACGATTGGAACAGTCGTCTTCTGGCAAATACGGGTAAAGATGCTGAACTGTTGGGTTTTCAGATTGTTTTGGATCTTTCAGGTTTCCAGTGAACAAATGTGAATAAACAAAGGCTACTTTCTCTTCAGTAAGACATGACCAGAACGCTTCTATCAGAGTGTAGTGTAGGTAGTAGCTTGGAAAACTGCATAACGGCATCTTTAAAAATGTGATTAACTACCTATGTTTGATCCTTTCTACTGCTGTGGTGGGTATTCTCCATTTTGGTATAGTGGTAGGTGAAAACACTGTCAGAATCTTTGAGATACTGGTATTTCTTTAATCTTAATGTATGCATCAATAGAAAATCTTATCTCCTATATGTCCCTGTATTTTAAAAATAGTGGCAATATATTTTTGGCCATGACACAAAATAATCAAGGATACCGTGAAGGGGAAACTTTGCTAAGTATAACTGGTGTTTGATACCTAATTTGTGAAACATTGCGACTATAAAATAGTCAGTTTCTAAGATTCTCTTCTCCTTTCTGCTAGGTGCCGTAGTCCAGGAAGGAGGTAGAGTACTAATCAACAAAACAAATTTAGATGCTTCAAATCTGTTGGTTAAGCTACCTGAGGCCCAGCGCTTCATGTATGAAGTCTGGTATCAAGTTGTGTCTTTACCCCAGCATGGCGTGATTATTGTTGGAGAAAGAAACATTACCAAAGAAAAACCTAACTTCTCCCAGTACATACTGAATAAATTTGGAATTGTGTATGTACATGATAATTCTGAATCGCTTGATGACAATTTCACTTTTGCTGTCTGGTTAAACCTAAAGAGCAAGTCTACAAGAAAGCCCCAGAGTGAAGTTTTAGAGGAGATATTTAATATAACTGTTGTTCCAGTGAATGACCAAGCTCCAGAATTGAAGACAAGATGGCTGCACTTGAAAATCCTGCAGGGAGATGTGTCATTGCTGGGGTCAGAGAACCTGAAAGTTGAAGACCTAGATAATGACCCAGCTGAGCTCCGATACACCATTGTCAGCAACCCAAATAATGGTTACTTAGCAATGAAAAGCAATCTCAGTGTCTCTATAAAGGATTTCACACAAGCTGATGTTGACAGTGGTAAAGTTTGGTTTGTACAGGATGGAAGTTCATCTTCTGGGGTGTTTTATTTCAGTGTGACTGATGGTAAACACCGCCCTTTATACAAAATATTTAGTCTTGAAGTCATACCAATCACTCTTGTGCTGGTCAATCTTACCAGTGTTGCTCTTCCACAGGGCCAGACATCTGTCACTATCACTAATGTGCAACTTTCTGCTGTGACAAATGGGAGAAGCACTAATATAATGTATGAAATAACTCAGCCACTCAAATATGGTCACCTGATGATTGGAAATAAGCAGGTTACTAAATTTGAGCAGGCAGATTTGTACTCAGGAAGGCTGTCTTACCACCTGACAAATCTCAGTGCATCCAAAGAGGTAATGGAGTTTATGCTCTTCACTGCAGAAGGCAATCTAACAGGACAAGTGCTGAACATCATAGTGAAGCCTTTAGTACAATTTGCGCCTGACATGCAGATTTCAAATCAAGCAGCTTATAAATTCAGCAACAGTGACCTGGATGCCTCTGAGCTAGCTAATTTAACAAATAGTAATCCTAGATTTGAAGTGATAGTGCCCCCATCTCATGGGAGGATTGTAAAGAAAGGGTTTGCGAATGATGCAGTGTTTGAAGGTACTCAGACATTCACCCAGGCTGACATTGATAGTGGTGTTGTGCTTCTAGACATAGATACAAATATGACGGGTGTTGATCTGTTAAATGACTCATTCACATTTATACTCAGGGCAGATGCTGTGCAGCCTGCTGTTGGCTGTTTTCAGTATTCTATCATGCCATACAGTCCTCCACTTCTGCAGGGTTTTACAACCAGAGTGCCTTCCATAACCAGCATGACCACTTTAAACATTCACACTACCTCAAAGCATGAGGCACCAGCACCCCTTCATAATGAAAAGCCTACAGCAGCACCACCCAGGACTGAACCAACCATGTTGCCAGGGCAGAATCACTGGGGAGATCTACATGAGGAAGATCCATTGCTAAATCTGGCAGTGGGAACAAGTGGATCTGTGGGGACTGAGGTTACAACCCAGGTTAATTCCAAGAGTGCCAGAGAGCAGACGGGTGAAAACAGCAACCCTTGGAACGTCGTTTTCCCCCTGGTCCTGGTGTCTGTGCTACTTATTGTTGCTGTTATTTCTGTATGCATTTTGCTAATGTGTCAGAAGAAAAAGAGGACAAAATCACTTGTCAAAAGTCAAACAGATCCCGTCCTCAGCAGTCCAGACCGATGTCTGGAGCGGAGCTTGGCTGTACCCAGTGTTACAGTGACTCCTCTCCTGAAGGAAACTGGGAGGAGTACAGCCTCAACATTCATGGCTGTAAGGCACGAACAGCTTCTTCCTGCAGCAGTTTCTCCAGCTATAGAACGGTCTCTGCAAAACAGCTGGTTAAACCTTGATCCTGAAATGATCCAGTACTGCCGAAAAACAAACCCAACTTTGAAGCGCAATCAGTACTGGGTTTAGTTATGGCCAGGTTTGGTCATGCTAATTGATCTAGGATGGAAAAGAGAGCGTACATTGTTGACATATATTTGTTCCTTATTACACTTATTTATTATAGGTCAAATGGTGCACTGTTTGTTAGATTAAATCCAAATACCTGTGAAATAAAGATACTAAAATCTTACTGATTATGGTGGCCATAAGATAAGATTTCCAGTTAGTGCTTCAACAGAATTAACTCAGTGCAGAATTCAGCCCTGTAGATTTTGAATATTTGCAATGTGTAATACTTTTTATTTCTGATGACAGGGGTAAAATAGAATGTTCTGTCATGGATTATGTATTTTTAATACAATTATTTTTTTTAAGAACTAAGTTTGCTATATAGGTCCTGAACCACCCCATCTATTTGAAGAGCTTCCAACTGTTTCTATCAGTAATTGCCAAGGTACCAATCTCAGTAATGTCACTTTGACCTGAAGGCCGTTCAGAATCCAGTAGTACAGAAACAAAGCTGTGATTATTTTGACAGGTGTTCCTCCGGGTCAATGAACTGGAAATCTAGAATTCAACAATAGTATAGCAGTGACAGTATATAAGGATTCTGCTAAAATATTCTTGCTTTGAGATTTGTTTTTTCTTTTGTTTTTTTTTTTTTTGCTTGCTTGATACTGAGCTCTAGCCTTTGATGTCTGCTGACTGCATCCATGACCTCTAATCCACATGGCAAAAATTGTGTGTCTGCCAGTCAGTCTGCTGAATTATCTTCAGGCTTAGGTTGTGTCTGGAAGTGCATATCAAAATTTGCTGCTTCTGACAAAGGGCTAAATTCTGCCTTCAGTGAAGCAAACACAACTCTCTCTTCAGTCTGGGCATTCAAGCAGATGACAGTAGAATCAAATCCTCTGCTGCATACCATCGTATGTTGTGGAGCTACTGCCAGAAGCAATCCTGCGAGGAAGTACATATCCCCTTCTGAAAGTTTACAGTTTACCTTTCATCTCTCAGAACACTGTGCCTTACACACCACAAGCAGCACTACCTAATCTAATTTTATTCTGGTGGTAAAACGTGCAATAATTTTCCTGCAAGGGAGCATTTTTGTGGTTTTGGAAATCCAAGCTACATAATGATGTACAGTGTCTTGTTATGGCCCAGTCCTTCTTCCATTGAGGACAGGAGCAAAATTCCCGTTAACTTCAGAGAATGAACTGACTTCAAGGGAATGGTGCTGTGGTTGTAACCAGTCTCTTGCTAACCACTGAACTTCTCATCTGATTTTGTACTTTTATGTTGTTACAGCTTCTAGTTACCTTCTGTGTAAAAGTGCCGTGCTCGGTGTCAGGATGCAGCCTCGCCACTCAGTTAACACTGGAATTCCAGTTTTGTTCAAGCTTAGGTACTGTAGCTTTCACTTTTATAGAACGGGTGTATGGGCCTCAATATCCTTGGTGCTGTTCATTTCACACTACTTTGTTTTGGATTATTTTGTTGTTGATGGTTAGCTGTGTTTCTGTCATTTCTGTATTTCAATTATGGCAAATTTTGACTCGTGGGGAGGGCCAGACTAAGTCTCCGCTGACTACTGTGTTCTGGGAACTAAACACAGGAGTGGCTGGGGTGGCCTTTCTCACCTTCACCACCTCTCCCATGGTCAGCTCTGATTGTGGTGCATTTTATAGCAGTGCATTTTTCAGAGTCCTTTTCAAGGACAGTAGTCCACATCAGTGGAATATATGCAAGCCACATCTTTGTCCAGGTTAGTGGGGTAGAGAATAAAGATATGAACCCTCTAAATGCTCAGACTAAAATGTATTTGAACCCTGATACACAGTTTTTATTTCTCTGCCATTGCCATCTTTTCTTGATGCCAGTGTGGGCAGGTTGTACTTAAAGCAGTGTGGTCAGTATAAAAGGCTGGGGTGTTCAGCTGTCCCTGGTGTATGACTGCAGACCTCCATTGTAGACCATTTCTGCTTTTCCAAAGAAAATATTTGGGACTGTTTATAGAAACTCTTGGCCAGAGATGTGGTGCTGCCAGCCTTTGCAGGGACCCCAGCATCCTTTGTGAAGGTGTGGCTGTACATCTCTTGCCATTTTCTGAGACCTCTTCTGCTAACACCAAGCAGATAGCAGCTCCCTCCTAATCCTGGCTGTCAGCTACAGGCTGCCTCAGATGCCTTCTAGCCGGTAGCAGGAACCTGATCCCTTTACACCTCTTCCAAGGCCTCACTTCAAGGAGGAGGAAAGAATTATGATCCCAACACTTTCCTGACACTTGAAGAAGCTTGTCTCACATTACCCTACCACTGAGACCTTCCTGTCAGCAGCAAAAGAGGCGTCATACTCCAGTACCTACCAGGAGACAAAAGTAATATGCCTCCAGTTTGGTACCAAAATATTGCTGTGCTGAAAGCTGCTGGAGTTTGGTGACAAAATCCGTGCTGTGGACCTGTGACAGGCTGAACAGAAGTACAGAAATGAAACAGGTGCTTACTGAGATTTTACAAAATTTATTGTCATAAAGACAAGTGTGCTCAGAGTTTTGATGCTCAGTGTGCAGTGGGGATGGAACGTGGGGCTGCTGTAGTGCCGGTGATGGTAAAAGGTGAGACGAAGACATAATAGTGACTGAGTCAAAAAGCAGCAGTGCAATTAGAACTGCACAGTTAAATGAGAATTCTTAAATTTCAGCATTTGTGTGGTCTAAGCAAGAGATCATCCGTGAAAACTACAGAAAAGGTGGTAGAATTTGTGCTGGCTTTTTTTGCTTCAGTGTAATGGGCTGAACTCTGATTCTCTGTTTCCAAACTGCTTTTGGCTGACGACAGATACTCATTTCAAGTAGATAAGGCATTATGGAATTGTATTTTGAGCATTGGGCTCGATTTTTAAAGCATTGAGTGGTTTGTTTGTTTGAACGAAAACAACCTACATGCCTAATTCATTGGTCAAGTGTGCCAACATTCAGTTTTCTCCCCTGGTGCTACTGTGAGACAACTGTGCCAAAGTGCCTACTGTATTGCGGAATGTTTTGATGAGAACGTTGTATGGATGCAAGTGTATTGTACCAGTGATTACTGGGTTTCATACAAAATGCAGAGGTAATATTGTAACTGATAATTACATATGGATTTTGATTCAATAGCCTACCCTGAATCCCCAGTGAAAACAAATATATCTGATTGCATTAACGTAAGCTCTCCCTGTGGACAGTACAAAGAGTCTCTGGCAGAGGTCTGTTCCTCATGTTCTTACGTAGATATGAGCTGAGATTATTGGTTTAGCTAGAAGCCCAGCTTTGAGATGATTATAACTCACTTGGGATGAATCTCATCCTGGGTTCCCTAACTAACAATCAGTCTAGAAAATCCCCAGGAAAAACATTTTGTACTTACGGATTCTTTTTGTGATTCCAGGAATGCACATAGTTTATGGTCTGGATCTGGTTTGAATTTTTTGGTTGTTTCCCTTAACCTTGAAGTTGTGTATTTTATTTAGTGAAAATGGGGTTTGTGAAGGACTCCCTTTGTTACCAAATGGAATTCTAAACTGCCATATGAAAGTGCCTTGAAAACATATATCAAATAAATAAACTGTTTTGTTTCTAATCCACACACAAAAGGTTTTGTGCTTTCTTTAAAGACCTGTAAAGTACTAAGATCAGTGCAGAAGCACAGCGGGATCCCATTGCCAGCATTCTTCCAAGTTTTCTGATGTTTATTTTTTAAATTGCACAGGTACTGAGATTGCTGTTGTGCCTTGCCCAGCATTGTGCCTCTAACCTACTGTATGTGGCCAGAAAAGGAGAGACGTCTCCTCATGCGTCTTCCTGGCCATGATCAGCACTTGCATTAATGTAACATCAAAATAAATACGTTGATAGAACTTGCACAAACAGGACTGTGCTGGGTTTATTTCAGTAAGTTTTTCTGTTATTTAATTGCATATGCTTAGAAGATTTAAAAATATATTCTTAAGTTAGTACATTAGTGCTGTTTGCCATAAAATTTCTTTTTTTTTTTTTTTATATCTGAAGTTCGACAGATTTTCTTTTATTTGCAATCAAAAATACACACTCACTCCAGCCTCTCACCAAATGCATTGTTCGACTGGATTTGGACTTTTTGTTAATCAAAACTTATCTGTTCTGTAGTTTTTCCTGTAATTTGAGATAAGGAACTTTTCTCTTGAGACATCAGAAATGCTAGTGGCCTTGGGGAGCAGCTTCCCCCATGCCTTGACTCAGTGTTCTGAGCACAGAAATCTGTCAGCAGTGTTGGGGCTCGGGTTCATGTCCCCCCAGCCCTCCTACAGCTCAGAAAATGTTGGTTTGGGAAGAAAAGGTTATAAACCTTTTATGTTTTTCCTTTTATTAAAATATTATAAGGGCCAATGTTGGCTGCTGCAGGCTGTTAATATCTGCAAGGCCAGATTTAGCAGTGAATCTACTGATGTGTCCTGAGCCGCAGGCCTCCATCCTGCTTGCACTGTTTTTTTCAGGTCAATCCTTGTAATGTTATGTTGAAGTACATTCTGTGAATATTTTTAAGTGGGCTGAAAATAATTGTCCTGGCATATTCAATGGAAACTCTATTAATTTGTCTTTAGTTGTTTCAAGCTAAATAATTCCTGCCAGAGCTTACATATCCCAAATGCAGTCCCAGAACAAAACGTTCTTTCATTGCAACTGAAATCCATAGTTTCACATCTGTTTGCAGGGAGACCGTATGGTGAAATGCTTGCTTTACATGATTGTTTCCTCATTTTCAGGCTTGCTGCTTGGTTATTTTTGTGGTAATGCTTTATGTGTGCAGGTAACCACTACTTAGACATGAAGTTGTTCTTAGACTGAGGCTTTAGCTGCAAAACCTTTACATGGCATCACAGTGAGAGGGGCAGCAGGTCTCATGCATTCATTGAGGCAAAAGTTTGTGCAGATTGAGCATTGGTGTGGGATGGTACTGAGCATCAGAGATTCCTGCAAGAACACGGGCAATAAATCAGAATAAACACGTGCAATCTGTAGCGTGTGACTGATGGCAGTGATTTGCTCCAGCTACCACATGGTACAACTTCATCTAGTGTAGCAGCTTTTATGTATGGTTACATGAAAACACATTGATGAGGAAATTCTCAAGAGAATAAAAAATAATTGGAGGAATCCAAAGTTTCTATTTCACGTACAAGTATGTATTCACATACATACAAATGAAATTAAATTTGTAAGGAAGAGGCACAGAGGAACATGGTTTGAGATGTGTGAAGCCACCAGGGAAGCTGCTTTGCTAGCACAAGTGCTGAGGAAGAGGTTGGTTAGATAGACAGGGGAAGGTAGGAGGATGGGACAGAGACAAGTTCTCTGGGATTAGAAGGAGTTTCCAAAAACACAGGAAGATTATTTGGAAGCAGACCCATGGACTTGTTTGAAAGGCAGAGGTGACGCACTGGGCTGTGCCTCTGAGAAGTGGGCTATGATCCACCATGCTGCCTGAGGAACTGATAGAGAAAGGGAAGAGTCAGAGTGGAGATGACAAGTTTTGTTCCCATTAGAGGGGAAAGTTGGGCAGGCAAGGTTTGTTTTTTCTTCTGCTTCCCTCAGCAGCTAGCAGGAGTTCTTGCAAAATTAAATCTCCTATGGCAGGAACATTTTGAATGTTGGCTTACAAAGATGGGTGCCTGTCAAGTCCAGTTGTGGGGATTCACCAGATCAGATCCACTAAAATCCTCCCTTATATAACCATCACCCAGTCTGGCTGAGCTGAGTTGCCTGGGGTGTGACTTGGATGTTAAAGCCTGTTGACATGAATATTGCCTTAAAAATAGAGCTTCCCTGTTCTAGTGTCTTGGTCAAAGTGCAGAAAGGAACAGGGTGAACTTGCCTGAGGTTTTGACTGATTGTAATCACAATTAATGATTAATGGTAGATCTAGTTATCTGCTGACACTAAAGTTATTTATAAGTAAGGCAGCAGAAGTCTTGATTTTGAGCACTGAGCTGACACAGGTAAAGATGGACATAGGCTTAGTCCTTGAAAGAAACCAGCTTGAGGACTGATCTCATTTACACATAGCTGCACAAAACACTGTTGAGCAGCTCTAGGACTGTGATTAGACCAGGTGTAGAAGTAAGCAGAAGTGGGACAAATCAGCTGGAAGAACAAACAACAGCCTCTTCATAGCAGCTCTTAGTCAATCTGTATTGTCCATCACAGGACCTATACACTTCTAGGAGTACTGCAATATAACCATCAGTGAGAAAAGTTGCTTGTTTTCTTCCCTAAATCACCTTGATCCTGGTTGTAGGACTTAAGTTCATTTGGTCTTCCCTGTTTTGCTAATTTCTGGGATGTCTCTTTGGTGGTCCTTGTCTCTGAGTATGGGATCTGCTCTCAGAAGCCCAGTACTTCTGTGTGTGTGTGCTGCTCAAGAGCCAACAGGGTGGTAATGGTTGGTCACCACTGATCTGTGTTGTGGCCTACTCTAATCTGAACTCACATGTTATACTTAAAGACACATTACACTAATTTCGATTTCACTGGTTCCCCAGAAAGCCTGAAAGTTTCTAAAATGGTGGGTTCATGATGCCCCTCAGTGATGCCACAGCTGGGGAGGCAGCTGCTTGTTCTCCCGACACCCGGCTGAGCTGCAGCACGTGCGGTGCCTGGAAGATCTGGGCTATTTGGCAGCCTGTTTCATGCCATACCAGACTGTTCCTTGGACAGAGGGTGAGAGCCTTGACTCTGCCTGGCCTCTCTGCACTGCTTCAGGTGACTGAGAGAGGTCCTTTCTTGCATCTTGGTAAGTGCAGCTGCATAAGAAGGAGTTGTTCTCAGGGGCTTTTTGGTAGTGAAGCTCTGCTCTGGTTTCAGGCACTTCCACCCTGCTGGGAAATTCTCAAGCTAGCAGCTGTGAGCAAACACTCACTTAGCACTTCTTAGCACTTTGCTAAGAAACCTAGATGTACCGGTTTTCTACTTTAGGTTCAACTTCCCTTTTCTTAAAAAAAAAAAAGTTTCTTATTTAAGAAACACATATCCAGAACAAGAGTATATAAGCACATACATAAACGAGAGCCTCTGTCGATAGCAATTGTGATGTTTAGCTGCAAACAATGCATCACCTCCCAGGCCTTAGAGCCACCATCTACAAAGGATGGATATACATCCTGAACCCAGCTCTGCCTGTTACTTCTGTAACAGTTGATGCCATTGTCCATTGTGGATATTGTCATTTTCTTCAAGCAAGTCTGACTGCCTAGGAGATGTACTTGTCTCTGTTACAGAACTGTTCCATGGTTTAATGCTCACTAGTCACAGTATTTGTTTAGTTTTGGGAAAGTTCAATGCAAGGCCATTCCAGTACTTAGATTTTGGAACTGAAAGTTTCTAGTATATCAGATGAAAGTCTTTGTAACTCCAGAGCTGGGAATGACAAGTGTATTTCAAGGAATGCCATGACTGCTGTTGATAACTTCTCCAACTTTAGTTGCTTTGGGAAAAAACCAAACCAACCTTACAACATATGGGTAACGCTGTAGAATAGTTTAAATTAAATAGCAAAATATAGTTTGACCTACCTTCCTCACACTCTTTTCTGATGATGTGAGAGATGGATCTGCTTCTTTCTTAGCTATTGATGTCATAAATGATAGACAGAAAAATGATGATGCCGATTGCTTGTGTGGCCAGTGCCGAGTCCAGTGAGACTACAACTGCTTTTCTCTAGCTAGTGGAGATCAGCTGTAGCTGGAAATGTGTTTTGGATGCTGGATGGGGAATTCATCCAATCGGTTACATTGACAGCACATGCTTAAGAAATACCAAAGGTGGATTCCATGCACCAGTACAGGCTAAGGGTTGATATACTGGAAAGCAGCTCTGTGGAGAAGGACCTGGGAGTCCTGGTGGACAAGTTAATTGTGAACCAGCAATGTGTTCTTGTAGCCAAGAAAGCCAGTGGTATTCTGGGGTGCATTATGAAGAGTGTGGCCAGCAGGTCAAAGAATGTTCTCCTCCCCCTCTGCTCTGCCCTGGTGAGGCCATATCTGGAGGACTATGTCCAGTGCTGGGGTCCCCAGTTCAAGAGGGACAGGAAACTACTGGAGAAAGTCCAGTGGAGAGCTACAAAGATGCTGAAGCGACTGAAGCATTTCTCTTATGAGGAAAGGTGGAGAGACATGGGGCTGTTTGGCCTGGAGAGGAGAAGACTGAGGGGGGATCTTATCAATGCTTATCAATATCTAAAGGGAGGTTGTCAAGAGGATAGGACAAGACTCTTTGCAGTGGTGCCCAGTGACAGGACAAGGGGCAATAGGCACAAACTGGAACACTGGAGGTTCCACCTAAACATGAGGAAAAACTTCTTTCCAGTGAGGGTCATGGAGCACTGGAACAGGCTGACTGGAGAGGGTGTGGAGTCTCCTTCTCTGGAGACTTTAAAAACCCACCTGGATGTGATCCTGTATAACCTGCCCTAGGGTAGTCTGATTTAGCAGGAGAGTTGGACTAGATTATCTCCAGAGGTCTGTTTGGATCCCTACCGTTCTGTGAGTTTGTGATCTAGCAAGTATCTCAAGAAGGTGTTTTATTTTTCCTGTTTACAGTTTTCACGGAGAAACAGAAGTTGTTGTTTTCATAATAGAAGATACTTATATTTACAAAGTGCTTCACTGAGCTCAGCTTTTTGTCCCATGCTAGAATGGATGACGTGACTAATAGCTTCCACATAAGCATGCGTTTTGGAGGATTGCCTGAGTCAGAGTTTCTGCTATCTGCCTTTGAAAAGTCCCCAGGCACAGTAAACAGCACAACCTCTCTTGCTTTTGGGGCAGACACAGGATTCTTACATCCTTTGGAAAACACACAAGTGTTGGAAATGTAGACGGTTACACAGCAGATCTATAGCCTGGCTGGTTGGAAATGACTTGTCTGTGCCAGTTTGCTCCTTCAAACATAGCTCAGAGGGATCTCTCACAGGGGGTGTAATGTCAGCAAATGCTGTTGACACTAGGATATTAGTATGTGAAATCCAGTGTGTTGGCTGTAGCCACTGATAAAAATGAAGAACATCTGGTGAGCTCTTTCACTCCAAGGTAAATCACAAGGACCTGGGTATCACTGCACCTGCTTAGTTGATGGCATACATCAGCATTCACAAAATACTCAGTACTTTCAGTAGCCGGAGTCCTGGCAGTGACTGGTTTGACTGGGAGATGCCGAAATCAGACTGGCCGTTCTTTGGACTTGCCTTGAATTTACACTCTCCTCAGCAATAGAGTAGGGATCCCAGGGCTGGCAGTTCAGGGGGTAACAAATAATCAGTCTCTAGCCTACACCTTGGCTGGGTTATTAAATGAAACTACACATTTCCTTGCCACTTTCTTTGTAACCTCCCCTGCCCCCCAAGTCTGGGAAAGAGTTGATGGTGACAGGTAGGGATGGTGATTGGGGCATTCATATAATATTGGGAAAATTAGGGTTAAAATCTTTTTCCTCTATGACTGGGGAAGGTGCCCCCCTCTGCTCCAAGGAGAGTGCCCAAAGCTGTGAGCCATAGGTGGTTTTTGCAAAAATACTGAATGAGCAAAAAGACAGAGACTAAAACATAATTTAGAGTGCTCTCTAGAGAACTAGTGTCAACACTACGATGGGTCAGGTGAGTGCTCTGCCCTTTCCACTACCATGTGCAAAGAGCAAGGGAAAAGTATGTTCCTCTACAGGGAAACTTTCCGGGCTTTCTGAGGAAAACAGCTGAGCTGGTTTAGCTGTTACATGAGCCACTGACTGCAGAGTGCTGGGAGACCAAGTTGCGAGGAGACTGGCCTTGTCCTGCAGCCTGCAGCTGGGAACCAGCCTCCCTTTTGTGATCCAGACCTTGCTCCTTTCTTCTGGATGGCTCAGGCAGCTCCAGGCACATTTCACTAGCTATCAGGAAAACCATTTTCTGATATCTAATGCTCCTTCATATTGTGTGCATGAGTTTGTATGTCTAACTCACTAGCTCGTGATTTTTATTTTTAGGGTTTTATTTATATAAAGTTTCTGACTCCCAGCATGGTGTTCTCTAAACAGTCAAATTTAGGACAAAGATGCTGCCTAAATCTTTTTCTACAAAGAGCTGCCCTTAGATGTCAATGACAATTTTTTTTCTATTGTTTTACAGCTTTTTATTTTTTTGTTTTCAGTTCTCAGATAAACAGTCCCATAGAAATCATACTGTGTCTTTCTCTGCAGTCTTAGACAAAGCAGATTTTAAGACATTTTACTGTCACACAATGTTTACCCAACAGACACGTTTTTCCATTGCATTTGCAACAATGCTTACTTTGTTTTCAAATTTTGTTGAGTTATGTTCATCTATGTCTGCTCTGTCTTGAGAAGTTGTTTGCCTGTTGCTGCTCCAGCTTCTTGTGTTATTCTAACATTCAATAAAAGACCCTGCTGGCAGCAGATGTGAACCTACCATGGCAGAGCCTCTTTCTCAACACAAAATCACACTCTTTCTTATACACCATGCTGTTTTGGAACCAGTTTACAAGAAGGTATTTTGGCTTGTTTTTAAAAATGTAGGAGACAGCCTTTGCAGAACACTGCCCAAACTTGCTGCAGAACTAACTTTTATTAAATGCTTCTTTTAAGAGTATAGGAATAATACTATAAGGGTGTGGTGTTCATCTCCAAAATCCTTTGTGATTTGCCATCAGGTTTCTCAGGCCAGACTGTTTCAAAACCTGATTCTATATTCATCTTAAAGTGATACAAACAGCTGCATGTGCCTAAGCCGCAAATAGGTTAGGGATAATATTGCTAAGCACAAAGAAAGGCCCCTCATCAAGTATAAATGAAAATGATATTTAATAGGAAGCTAGTATAAAACTTAATGAGCTCAAATATTTGATGCAGTCTGCACAGTCATCCTTTACATGTGGTAAGATGGTGTGAGGTGATGCCTGTGCTTTGGGACAAGATGGTACAATACTCCTTATTGTTGTTTGGTGCCTAACTAAAGCCATTCAGAGTCTAGTTCTGAGCCCAGAAATTATCAGTGGTTCTCCTTTCCTTGTCCTCATCAACAAGGTGGTCTTCTCTTTCAAAGGAATCACTGGAAGTTGAGGAGCAGCAAGATGAATGAAGTCTAGCTTACCTTGGATGTGTGTTTTATAGGCCCTAGTCCTGCCCTTCCTCAGGTTCACCTTCAGCTTCTTCCCACATATCTTACACAGAAAAGCTTCAGTGTGTCTTGTGGCTGATTCAGAGCTACATGTGCCCTGACAAACCAGCCAAAATGTGCCTACATGCTGACCAGATGGCTATTGCCTCTTCAAATAGAGAGGATGATGAATTGATTCTGTCTTTCACTCACCATGAAATACTAAATTTGGCTTCATTCTTCTTTTTGTCTGCCAATTTTTGATGAACTTGTAAGAACTTAGCCTCTTTGAGGACTTCGCACATCTTTCAAAGTTGGCTCAAATCAGCTGTTTCACTGAAATTGGAGTTGGGAGGCAGACAGGCAGATGGCATAGTTGCATAGGGGTTGTTCCCTTAGAAAACCAGGCTACAAAGGAAGAAGAACAATTCAGAGTTCAAAAAAATTTTTAGTGTTGCACATATTGAAAGACCGGAATGTGTAAAATAGCTACGTGTAAGCAATCTGGTAAAATGATGTTTTGTAGATAACTGAAGAATGAGGAATTAAGTTTTAAAACATGTTCTGTGATTGTCAAAGATAAATGCTCTTACACCCTACTGCAGTTTCTCCACCCTCTCTTTTTCCTTGTGGTACGTCTAATTAGTGGGCTTTGTTTTTCTTTTTGACCACATTTTTTCTTTGCTGTGCTTCAGTTGTAATAGGAGACTGGGGTTCTGAAAAACCTCCAGCCACTTTCACACAGAACTATGTCAGGGCAAAACGACTTTAAGTCAAAGTGGAGTTTGCTTCCTTCTAGAAAGCAGTGACACTGAACAGGAACTACAAATGACTACAGAAAACCAGCTCAGCCTGATCTGCAGTCCAATGCTCTAGATCAAAGAGGATAATCCTTGGCTCTAGCAGCTTAAGAAAGAGGTATTATCTTGGTATTGCATTGATGGAAGCAAGAAGGAGCAGATTTTTCAGTGCTGATGTTCATGTTTGGAAAAGTAATTGAAGTAGGAAAAGAACGTAAACCAGAGTGATTTGGTGAGGAGGAATATTTGAGGAAATCAGACCTCTCCCTCTTACAAGAAGATTAATAAACCACAATTATTTTGCTTTATGAAGTAATGAGCAAGATCTGCTTAATGATGGCCTATGGAAGGATAATGGGTAACATAGGTAACAAAATAGCGTGAACTTTGACCCTATGAAGAAATGTGGAAACAACAGAAAACATTTCTGAGTGCAAGTTTTTACTATTGCAAAAACACACTTGGCAACATCATTGTGCTTTTCTTTATTTGGGAGTCTTCAAATTAAGCCTGGAAATATTTCCTAAATATGTATTGTAACCCAAAGATGTTATTAGGCTCAAACAGACTTAAAGGCTGAAAATTTATGAACTCAAGGATTGAGTAAAGCCTTTTCAAGCAGAAGTGCCCTGGTGAAAGAATGAGGTAAAAAAAGAGTGCCAGCAGCCAAGCAAAGGGATCCTACCCACCTCATCTCCTTGGGCCTGCGCTGACACCCAAGCACATCCTCCTGAGCACAGCACATAGAGCCCCTCCTTCCTGGCCTCTACTTTCTCCCATCCCAACAATCTTCAGTATCTGACTCCAGGGGTAGTGGGTACTGCCTGCCTAAATACACGGACTTCTTAGGTGGTGAAATGTTCATTAGTATCTTGACTACAACACTCCTTGCTCTGACAGGCAGATTGATGCCCAAAGTTCTCCTAAAATAAGAAAAGAGCTATAGTATACCCTTTACCTCTTTGAATTAGGGTATTATGTAAGTATTCTGCTGGGCAGCTTGGAGTCTAACTGAAGATACCTTACATTTTAAATATTGGCCCTGGTACACTCAGGCAGTGTCAATGAAGACGTTTTTCTCAAAGTCTGATGAGGCTTTGGTTTGGGATAGGAGTTAAAGGGTTAGAAGGAAAGATCAGAGCAGGGAGGGTTGCCTTATACTTCCTTAGGATTTGTTAACTAATACTTTTATTTGAAGAGTCAAGTAATCATCTGGCTGCAGCCAGTTGCCTGTGCAAAGCCCAGCCAGGGCAGTCATCACAGAGCCATGCTCCAAGACCACAGCAGTTCTCCTGCTGCCCAATGTGGAGGTGCTTTAGGTGCTTTCCCATTTCTAAACAGAAGAAATTAATATTCCTTTTAAAAATGAATTGGTGCTGGCACTTGTTCCTGAATAAACTTATCTTACCTTAAAAGAGTAAGACAAGGAAGTGTCTATGACACTGGGGGATAATGTTACAGCTGTTTTGCCCTGCTTTTTCACAGTATGTATGCAGCTCATGCTCTTGGAAAATGGAGAAAAGCACACTTTGTTTCTCACTTCAGGTTTAAATTCCTAAAAGGTTTATAATAAGCAACCATCTGGCTGCTGTTTAGTGTCCTCAAAGAAATGAGGATGGTAGCCTGAACACCATATCCAGAGAACAGGTGTCCATATCATTGGAAATTACCAGAGTAATTGGTAAAGAGGCCAGAATCTCTGGGGGATAGGCAGCCTATGTAACCTTTCCATAATGAAAGGACTTAATTTAATTTTTTAGACCATTAAACTGTGGAGGTTTTCTGGTTGCGGTTTGTTTGTTCATTTTTGATTTTGCTTTTTTCCCAGACAAAGTGTTGTGAGATGACCTAATGTCAAGTTTACAGCATTGCTGTATTTTTAATATTAAGCCTCACATGATAGGTGCTGTATGCATGTCCCAAGATTCTTAGTCTGGAAATAAACACACTTGTTAAATTAAATGAACAAAATACAAATAAACCCAAGCTAATATCTTTAAAAAATGATCATTTATCTTTCAACACTGCTATTTTGAATTGTGATAGTTAAACTCTTAAGGTGAAAGCAATGCAAAATAGGGGAAATAACAGGGAAAGGACACAGTTATGTTGCAGCCTAAGAAATAAAAAAGTTGAGACTTTCTCCGGATAAAAATATGCAGTATGTTAATAAGCATGATATGTCAGCAAAATAAATAAAATCAGGTTTGAGAGAATTATTTCAAATTTTAAATCATGAGTTAACAATAAAAAATTATTTTGAGCAAGAACAGATTTGTAATAGGTTTTCTACCTTTTCTCTGCATGGAATTTAAATTAGATTCAGTAATTCAGTAGTATTATGCTTTTGAGAGTTGTTAGATGATAATTCCATCCCAGCATAAACCTGTTTACAGTTCAATTAGAAAGGTATGTGACTTCAAATGGGGTGTTTTCAACACCCTGAAACACTTGGATTATACATTGACAATAGCAGGAACTGTGTATTTTGATGTACTTATTCCAAGCAGAGTATTTAGATATTTTCAGGGGTTATAGCAGATGTAAGAACCTTTATTTTACTAATAACTTGGAAATACTTTGAATGTGATCTTTAGATTTCAAATTTGAAAGGCAGACAAGCTTTCACTTCTCAACCTCACAGTGAATAATGAACGACATATACTTGTGGTTAGTACAGCTAGATATATTTCTGTCGTGAAATCTACCCTTTTTGTTAACCAGGAGTTGCTAATGGTCACTTGCTTTCACAGAAAAATATAAGCTTCTGTTTCATTCATGTTTACTTCAGTTGAAGTTGATGCACTAATAACTTTTGAAACAAAATGGGTATTTCGTATGCTAGTGTCCATTGAGAGAGCAGAGGATTCAAGGATTCAATCTTAGCAGAGTGTAGGAATGTTAAGAGAAGCAACTAAAATTTTGTCCACATCATTTGCAAAAAGTGTAGCTCTATGGCTTCTCTATGATCACTTACTCTGCCAAGGAGAAAATAGGTAGGAAGAGGAGGCTAAATATGGTGATCAAGATTTTAGAAATCCTGGCTTCTCATCCTAACTGGAACTGATTTAGTGAATGTCTTTAGGTGAAGTGCTTTAGTGGGGTGAACCATTTGCACACATCTTCAGGGCCTAAAAATTAAGGTATCAAAAAGTAATGGCTAGATAAATACCTATGCCTTATCTTCTGTTTGCCCCAAATTTCTTGACTCAGCAATAATCTTCATCTTCACTGAACTGGCACAAAGATTCATGTATTCATGTTTTTAAAAGATTTTTGGAGTTCTTTATGTTGAATAAAGCAAAAGAATTCATCCATATTCCAGTCTTAGGAAAGTGGGAGATTATGGAAGGTGAATTGCTTCTAATGGAGGGTACATAAGAGTGAAAACAGAAACTGGTCTGAAAGCAAAGGTCTCTGCAAGGGACTTAGTAACAATTTGGAGTGCTGAGGCAGGTGTAGAGGCCCAGCTGTGCTGCCTTTGCAACTCACATTCTCGTGCCTGTCATGCGGTCCCATGACCTGCAGTGTCATCCACCCCCTCCTTTCCCACCACAGCGGAAAGAACCCACCCGTACCACCACAACTGTATGAGGTCCCACACCTACTCATGCCTTTTTCCATCCCTCACATTGCCTTGTTCATCACGCTCAAATAATGCAGCTAACTCAGCCCTTCTCCTTGGTTCATGCCATGGAGCCCTCACCTACAATAGTAACTCTGTCTAGTTAAATTCAACTGGTTCGATCTTTCATATATCTGGCTACTGCTACTTCCAGTAACAACTTTTTCAAAGTGTTATGGAGTCTTGATGTAGTCTTACATAGAGTTTGTTGTCCAGATTTTTCAGTGTTAAGAGAGAATTCTTGAATACAGGATCAATGTCTCTTCATGGGCATTAGGAGCATAAGAATGACAGAAATTGGAGGAGGAAGATATCCACACAAGTTTGAATCTGTCCTTCTGGCAATTCTCAGAAACACCTCCTTCCTTGCAATAAACTTGTTCTCTGTTCACAGGATACAACCATGCCACAGGCTCAACATGTTTCTTTTCAATGTGTTTGTGGAAAATGCTGTTTCACTTTGCACACTGTCTGAAAAAAAAACATTTTACCTGATTGTCAGAGACATTGTTAAGATAAAAAAGCAGTGGTATTAATGTGAATAAAGCTTGTGTGACCTTGCCTGCAATGTGTCTAACACAGAGAATGACTAACATTCAAGTTTTCTTAGTAACTTTGTTATGTCAACATTTCCTGGTTGCAATAGTCATGGGTTTCTCTTTCATTGAAACATGATGAGTTGGGCAATGTGGCCTCTTGCTGGGCAGTCTGGAAAGATGAGGCTACAAACTGCAGTAAATTACAGCTGAATTCACTGTTGCAGATTCACTTCATCCCCCACACCCTTGGTGGTTTGTTTTCCCTTTTGTTCCATGAGCTTCTCTCCTTTTCAATTTTATTTTTCCGTGTCTGATGCAGGTTTAAAGAATGGAAGGGAAACACAGGAGGAAAAATGACAATGGAAAACATCAGGAAAAGATCATTGTGCAAATGCTCAAGTAACAAGGCACTCTCAAAAAGCACAAAAAATAAAGTAGTCCTTTCTATTATTTTTTAAAGTTACTTATTTGTATAGGATCCTTGTTGATAAGGTGAATGATGCAGTGACTAAAAATGACTATCTAGATGCTATCAACTTTTTCTGAAACTTGCACCTCATTGCTGCATTCAGACATAAGACAGGTTTTTAAAAGAGTGTTTGCTACAATTGTATCAAAGCAAAATTTGAAAAAAAACCACAACCATCCAACCAATTTTTATAAGAGTGATTCATTTCATATATGCAGTGTACTCATAAAAACATCATCAACAAAACTCCTATTGGCCTTTTTGGATCGAGCTGCCGTTGGCTCTATTTGTTCTCTTTTCCCATCCAGGAAAAATGAGTTTTAAATTTCATTCCAACATCTCAAGAACTTGTCAGTGCTTCTATTTTTTTTTTCCAAAGGCAAGTTCCATTTTCCTGTGTTAGCTATCCAGAAAGCTATGTGCTGAGGCTTCTAAGTCTTGCCTGTGCAGTTATCAGTTCTGGTGTTCCAGTGAAAGGTGCTGTCAGAGAGAGAAGGTGTCTGCGTCAACCTCAGAAGGAACATGGAAAGGTTGAATTTAACTCAGTGTTAAATCAGGAGACCTGCAGACAGCAAGGCATTTCTGTGATGGTTCTAACCTGCTGCGTTGTGCGTTCTCTGGAGCAGATTTAAGGGCCATAGTATCATTTGTATATACCTGCTATTTTAATAATAAAATCTGAAGATCACAATTACATAACTAATTGAGTTAGGAGATCAACTTGGTGATTACATCTATGCCGGCAAATTGAGCTTAACAGAGATCTTTTTCTGGCAGAGAGGCCAATACTCTTAGAAGAGCCCACAGCCTGTTAACCCCCACTTGCCTTCCCAAATGTGATGGCCACAATTGTAAATTACAATGTCTAGGAAACTTTGGGAGTCTATTTTTGCCTTGGATCAAAACCTTGCTGAGGACGATTCTAATGATCTAACAGCACCGATTGCCACTGTCTAGGCACATCCCACAGTACTATTTAATTCATTAGCACTGGTCTACCTAGCACAAGCTGTATGCCTGCTACTGCAGTGCAATGAGCAGAGACACAGGTGGTGGAGCATGAGACAGAACCACTTCACATAACCTTTTTGGAAATGTTTGAGATCTTGGACTCTTTGTTTAAGTAAGTACATAAGCTTCAAAATCTTAAGCCTATCTGAAAAGAGAGATTTTTCCCCTGTGCACTGGAAGACTCCATTGGAGGAGATTACAACACAGGAACAGCAGTGCCCTGTGGCTCGCAGCTCTGTATTCCACTGGTCTGGTATTGTCATGTCCCAGTGAACAATAGCCCCATCTTCTGTGGATCTGCAAAGTCCCCAGGGAGATTTCCTCATATAAAAATCAAGCTGGGATTCTCTTTATTGTCCAAAAAAAAAAGAAAAGACTGTTCACACCAGCAAAATACAGAGACAAATGCTTAAGCTGACAGAAGTGATAAGACAGTATATAATCTGAGTGGCTTCGCGGTCATAGGATTTACTTCGAAAAGTTGTGCTAGACAACTTTTCTAAAACACATGTGTTCCCAAGTACTATTTGGCTTCCTGATTTTCTTCATGACAAATTCTACACAACAAGAAGTGGCTTTTGTACTTTTAATATTTGTGAAGTAAGCCATCAGTACTCAGCTATGCTTCAAAGGACATTCAGTGTGGAGGAAACAGGAGAGAAAAGGTGTTTTCATGACCTCGGCACTGAGGAAGAAAAGAAATAACCTATGCCCTGTTACTCATGAGAAGTATGATGTCTAGGGAAACCAAGTCCTGTGAAACTGCTTGTTTTTATGGACAAAAAGAAGAGAAAAAACAGCTGACTCACTGAAAATAATTTGACATTATGAACACAAGACACTCAGCATCTGACACAAAATGCTGAGTAAGTTTGAAAAAGTCCCTTGCCAGCAAACAGGAACTGTTTACTAATCTTCTGGCTTAGCTCTGATATATTTTTAAATGAAATGTTGTAATTCTCAGGGATAGTTGGTCTCCTGATGAAAAAAAAAGGTCCGATCCTACCAGTTGCCACATATCTCAAGTGCTGCTGAGGCTGTCTATGCTAAATTTGGCTTCTCAGCAAGGTACCTCTTAACCAGCCAGACAGTATTAAATATTTGTCCCAGGTTAATTTTGCTCAGGTAGAAGCGATTAGATAGGATGACTCCCTGAAGAAATAAGGAAAAGTTTATCTTTTAGCTGCACACAACTGAACTGAATGACCAAGTATGTCCATATTATGATCTAGCAGTTCTGGTGTTATAAATGAGGACCCACATTTAAAAATCAAGAACCTAAGACAGTTCTTCACTTCCTGGGGAATTCAGATTATTTCACCTTGGTGGAAAGAGCCTAATGTTTGTATGTGCAGTTCCTGATACCACACTGGCCTATTCTGTCCTTAAATAGGACAGAATTTTAAAAGTTTTAAATATTAAAAGCTAGTATTGTAGATGATCACATCATTTTAGAGATATCCGGGCAGCCTGACATAGAGGTTTCAATGATTTAAAAATATGTAATGGAGTTAGATGAATTATTTGTTATGACTAATTAATCTGAGCAATGGGAAAACTTTTCTGCATATAAATAAAAAATATGTATTTAAAATTAAAATTATTATTCAACCTGCCTTCACACTTAACAAGACTTACAATTGGGTACCATACATTTGGTATGTCAAAAGGTGTGAAAAAAGATCTTTTTTATTACATTGGCTGCCTAAATTTATTTTTCTTCCTTCTTCTCTTTGTTACGATATTTTGAGTTAGCGTGAACAAAAAAATCCCAAGTTCCAAACTGAAAGAAAGAAGTGAGACAGCATGAAAGTTCCTCGTCCAGACGTTAGGTCATGAACATTTGTGCTGGTTTATGCATTAACAGCTAAAACGGAGGGAAGGCATCAATTTCCGTATGCAGTTGCCTATATTGAGCAATGTTTAACAAAAGTACAGTGCACCCTTTCCTGCTTCTCTGCAGTTACAGTAGTACTGAATTAATTGGTAAATCACTTTTTTGGCCCCTTTTATAAAACAAGGACTGCTTTGGGGGAAAATTAAGCACTTAAAAAGTTCTATCTGAGATGGCATGAATTGATCCTGTTTGATTTTTTGATTTGCAGGTCTCCTTGTTCTTTTCCAGGTGCAGTTTATGAACATGCAGCTCAGCGAGAGGGAATTTAAGCCTGCTGACAACTGTCTTGGTTTTCTTTTGCGACTTCTGAATCTCATAGAAATAGTCAACAAATATATATAAAAAACATTAAACCGGGAAACAGCTGAAAAATGCTTTTAAATTACTTCTGTTAATTCATCTCAAAGATATAATTGAGTTACTTAAAATGAGGAAAAGAATGATTTGTTGTGACATATTCATCACCGGTAAAGCTAAGGTGCTAATTCAGGAAGGCTAAAATATTCATACACAGAGTGGTACTAGGAAATGTTATGTATCTTTCTTGACATCCAAGAAAATAACCAACCAGTAGTGATCATCCTTCCAAAACTATGCTGTAAACCATTTGCTGAATCAGTACACTAAAGAGTCAGATCATGATTTGCATATCAGAAGTAAAAGTATTTTCAGTTGTTGATGGGCAGTCCAAAATCTTGCATGCATCTTTGTGCATCTGTGTTCTCCTGGGACCATTTTCATTACTGCCCAATAATCCAATTAATCCATTATCTGCACTGAGCCTTTATCAAGATGAAGCAACATATTGACTTTCAAGCATTATACAAATTGACAAAGCAGTGTGCCATTTGAAGGTAAATATTCCCCTCAGGTCACATTATCTCTAAGATTCACAATACCTTTCTTGTTTCCTCTGAGTAGGCAGACTCATTTATAGAAAAATGTGTTGTACATGGCAGAGGCATACCATATTCTAAAAAATTCTCACTTGGGTGACAGGTTTAAGATATTTGGGTGTGTACTTCTCACTGATAGCATAAAAAAACCCTGCCATTTCTTCCATGTTAGTGTCAATTTATTGAGATACCTGCTCCACACTGAGCACACATATGATACACATACTTATGGAGAGTAGCATAATTACAGCAGAAATGTTAGAAGGTAGATGTGTAACAAGTACCATCCTGGTGCAAAGGTCCGACCACCCCATTATCCTGTGTCCACTGGCAGCCAACATTGAATCCCTATCCAAAACATAAATCATGACAGCATACATACATAGTATCTGTTCATATGCTCTTATATCCATCGATTTGTGGATTTTCAGAATCAAAGAAGCGTGTTTTGTTTTTTTTATTCAATAGCTAATGGTAGCTTTCTTTGGCATGATTGTATCTGGTTGCTTCTTAATCATATGTAAATGTTTTGGGTATATAAGTTCCTATGGTGAGGAAACTCAAAAGTACTTTGTTCAGTTATTAGAAAACAGTCTTATCCCAGATGTGTTAATGGTATTCACAAGCTTGTCAATATAATATATCTTCTGATTTGCCTCTTTCCAGTCCCAGTCTATATAGTTCTACATTTTCAGTCATTTGAATCCATTCAGGATCTTATTTATTGGATAGCACATTGGTCTAAATGCATGTTGAATTCTGTGTCACCCTCTAAACAGGTAGTCCTGGCCACTGTAAGACAATGGAGACACAGCAATTCACAAAAGCATAAATTCAAGAGGGTTGTTCCTTGAGGAGTCCCTTTAAGAGAAAATGTGTTTGTTAATAGAGAAGCCTTGCTGGCTAATCCCACTTGCCTGACTTGCTCTGCAAAACAATCCCTCCACCCCCAAAATGTAGTGTGTGTAGAGAACGCCATGTTCAACTGCTAAGCTCATATTAAAACTGGCAGAAAATGTGCATTGCTGTCATTTTTCAACTGAGCTTGAATACTAAGCTCAGCTTCAATGACACCACTGTTCAACATGGGACCATTGCCAGCAGTAAACTCAGACTAAGAACAGTAACTGAAATATTTATTCACAAACACAATTTCAGGCTACACATGGTTGCTCTCTGCACACGCATTTCCAATGGCATGGAAATTACTTGTTTCCTACTTGATGTTATTTCTGCTTCAGCTGCTTGGCTCTTGCTCACGCTCCTGGAGCCAGAGGAACAAAGACCAGCTTCAGATCTTGACGTCTTGATGTCAGTCTGATCAATGAGCAAGGTGGAGGGCAGAGCAACTGTCTTGTACTGTGGCTTACAAAGCTGTGATTTATTGTGCTACTTCCAGAAGATAAATGAGGTCTTGAGTCAAAGTGAATCTTCTAATTGAATTATCCAGTGTCCCAGATGGAGATGACCTTAGAAGCTCAGACCATACAAAGATGATAAAATCTGAAAGGAAATACAGTTCACATTGCACATTGACCTCTGCATCTTCCTAGGTTTTGCTCTATTTATGACCCAATAAACCCAGCATCTGCTATTTTTAATGTCTAAGATAAACATTTATTTCTATTTCTGGTACTGAGCAGCTAATATAGAAAGCCCTTCTGCTGGAACAAGGAAGGCCTACATCTGTCTCCTACACCACTGGCAGCTTCCAAGCATTTCAGGTGGGATTTCCACTCAGGGCTCAGTTGAATGCCCAGCTATGAGGCCATGTTGCTGTCCTCAGCAATGGGAGGAAACAAGCGTGAGGATGCAATGGGGCTGGAGGTGCAGTGGGACCAGTACTGCCTGGCCCAGCAGCATACCCTGTGCAGTGCAGCACAGCCAGGAGCTGTCCCAGGCTGCAACCCAGGCACCTGAGCAACTGTGAACCCTGCCTGTGGTTTTTGCCTAAGAACCCTTCCAGGACATTTGTCTCCTCTGGTAAGGTAACTTGTCATCTTGTACCTCTGGTTCTGTGGCTCATAACCACCTGAGAAATATTGAAGAGTCAGGGTGAATGCTTTGCAAATGTGGTGGCCCTGTCCTACAAAGAAATCGACGCTGTCTGAACCTTATGGTCATATGTTGCCACAAGAGCAGAGGCTGGTATGCCATCACACTCAGGAACTAGAAGATCTAGTAGATCCTGTAGGATGTGAAAGCAGACAATGAGTATTCCTGTCTTACTGTGAGGAAACTGAGTCAGGGAACTGACAGGGCACATAATTTCATTTGATTAGATCACCATTCCTGACATTTTCCTCCAGACGTTCATCATCCGGAATGCTGAAAAAAAGGTTCCTCATTTATCATGCACATTTGTTTAGCTTCAGTTTCCTGCCACAGAAATAGGTGCTGTTTGAATTGGCTTAGATAATAACATTATACAAACTTTCTTCATAGTTGTTTTGGTTAATATTTTGTTTAATATTACTTGCTGTGTATGCATCATTCACTTCCAATGACACCAATAACAAGCAAGTAAACCTTTTAAATATGAAGTTATTGAAAATAGGCAACATGGATTCACTAGGGGGAAATCATGCTTGACCAATCTGATAGCCTTCTATGATGACATGACTGGCTGAACAGACGAGGGGAGACCAATGGGTGTTGCCTACCTCAACTTCAGCAAGGCATTTGACACTGTCTCCTATAACAACCTCTTAGGTAGGCTCAGGAAGCGTGGGTTAGATGAGGGGACAGTGAAGTGGATTGAGGACTGGCTGAGTGACAGAGCTCAGAGGGTTGTGATCAGTAACACAGAGTCTAGTTGGAGGCTTGTAGTCAGTGGTGTTCCCCATGGGTCGGTAGTGGGTCCAGTCTTGTTCAACATTTTCATTAATGACACAGATGAAGGGAGGGAGTGTACCCTCTGCAGGTTTGCTGATGATACAAACTGGGAGGAGTGGCTGACACACCAGAAGGCTGTGCTGCCATTCAGAGAGATCTGGACAGGCTGGAGAGTTGGACGGAGGGGGAACCTCATGAAGTTCAAGAAGGGCTACTNCCAGTGAGAATGATAGAGCACTCGTACAGGCTGCCCTGTTGCTGGAAGTTGTGGAGTCTTCTTCTCTGGACATATTCAAAACCAACCTGGATATGACCCTGTGCAACCTGCTCTAGATGAAGTTGCTTTAGCAGAGAGTTGGACTAGATTATCTCCAGAGGTCCCTTACAACCCCTACCATTCTGTGATTCTGTGAAAATAATATTAATCAAATTTCTAATAGTGTAATGTCAAACATCAGAACTTCGCAAGTTGAAAGAAAACCCAGACAACACAAAAACCAAATCAAATAGTAGTTAAATAGTGGAAGGAGGCTTCTCCCGGGTTTGTAACTGGTCACTGTAAAGTAGGCCAGCAGAAGGACTGAAGTGGGAAAGTGAAATCCTGACCTACACAAGTCAACATGCCTTCTAGCTGGTGACTCAAAAAGTCTTTAGAATCTGTTAGTTCAATTAATGATCCCCCTCACTTTTTTTTTCCCCAGAATGGTAGGAAAAGTTACAAAATCTATTTTCCCATTTAAAAAATATATTTCAAAGTGTTGTGGTTTCGGATGACTCTTGTTTGTAAGAAATGAAATGCTATAAATTAAAAAACACTGGTGTTGCATGCAGGTGCCAGCTGAAAACAGACATATTGCAATACTCTATACAGGCTGTTTTCTTTTCCTTTGAAAAATAAGTTTCTCTTCATTATGCTGAACTCACTGTGAGCTGCTTAAATATTGGCTAAATAACACAACAGCATCTAAAAAGCTTCAGACTTGTTAATATCACTCCTATGATCTCTGAAGCAAAGTTCCTATAACTAAGAGACTTGGCATATATATGCAACACATTCTCTAAAGATTCATCCAATTGTATAGATGTGTCTTCAAATCAAAGCTTTGGGGAAAGGGAATTAATGACTTTTAAAAAGCACTGGATAACACCTGAGAGGGGGCTATTCCGTAGTGCTGTGTCTGAAAATATGCCAATGCTTTTTTATTCTACTTGCATGGTATGAAGACATGTCATATAGATTAAAATACCACAGAAGATGCAGCTTAAACAAGTAAAGATCAGAAAATTAAACTCTTGAACTCTGCCATTAAACCATTCATTAAAACAATACCCACCACCCATGCCTTCTGCAGTTGGTGTAGTGCATGTGACAGGCAACCTCTGGAGTTTGAAGTTTTATACATACCAAAAGAAGAAATAAAGAATGGTCCTTGGCAGAGAGGAGTTTTGAATATTTTTAATGACATAGTTGGGCCCTAATCTGGTGCAATCATTTCATAGGCTGTTCTTCATATCTGTTCAGTATTGAGCTGAGTCAAAAGGTGATTGCTCTTATTGTGGTTATAGCAGGATAAAACAATTCAAGCCATAGAACACAGGAAAGCAAATACATGTCCACTTTTACTCAATGACACTTTCCTGTACTCAGAACATTCCTGGGATAGAGTTAAACCATCAGAAATTGAAGATTTCTGGTCGCAACCCATTACAGACCAGCAATTCTACATCACTGCAAAGCTGTGAATACTGGATGGCGTTTGAAATCCTTCCCAGTTTGTGATTCTTCCCCTAATGGGAAGTCAGCCAGTGCCTTTATTTCAGTATATTTCAATGCTTAGACCTCTACATTCTTTATTTTTTTCTGAGTGGGTACGCACCCCTTAGCAATTTCATATATATGTAAAGAGATATATGGCATATATGGCTTTGCTATCTCAATCACAATTTCAGGACCCCTGAGAAGCACACATACATTCCCCACACACATGCAAACTCCACAGATCACTGGTTGAAAATTATATGTCTTTTTTTCTAAGATAAAGAACTCTTCTGTGTCTCTAGCAATATGCATTCACAAAGCAGTGGATTAAGGATGATCCATCTTTCCAGACTTTCTTGCTTTGGATGGTTGGTTGCTGAACTTTGAGGAATATTGGAGCATAATTCTAGTTTGCTTTCCTTTGTGAAAGGAGCTAACAATCCTGCTAGCATCTTGGGTGGTCAAAAGCTTTTTTGCGTCTCATACCACGGGCTACTGAGGTGCAGCTGGAGTTTAGGCATTATTGTTTACTATTTATGTATTTAATATTTATATTTATCATTTGAGTATCTATACACAGGCCACTGTATAATGGGTAGTAGCTGCAAAGATATCTTAGAGATTAGGCTATGGATGTAAAAATGTGACATTTTCAAGCTCCAGGGTACTGACACTTCAGGATGGGTTGTATCTTAAGGCACTCTCAGTAGATCTACTGAGTGAATTCTTAGTTCCTTGTGGCTGGCCATTTCTTGTGCACCTATCCTTAGTGAGGACTCTAAACCTTACTGAACTCACTGGGAATCTTGCTGACGGCAGAACAGGATTGCATCAGACCCTTGATTTGTGATAAAAACAATTAAAAAATAAAATAAATAATATAAAAATATAAAGCCTGCTAGATTAGTATTATAAATATCTGCCATGAGTGGATAATGTTACAGTTTTGTCCCATATGAATATATTTTATGCTTACTTCTCCCTTCTTTTCTTCTGTTTCTGCAACTTCTGTGTGGTTGTAAGGTACAGAGCTACAAAAGATTAAAAAACACAATAGAAGGAACACCTGCAGGTTCTCATCAATTTTTTATAGACAGTAATATCCTTTTGACCAGGCTATTTTAGCAATCTTGATAAAACTTTATATTCATTCTACAAATTCCGTAGGAATTTACAGGAAGCTCCACAGACTGCTGACAATTGCTGAATCCTATTGGACATATCTGAGATAAAACGTACACTGTTGCTTGCTGTGCAAAATGAACCACAAGTGTGTCCTCTGTGACAGTACCAGAGTACCTAGGAACAATATTTTAGCCATACATTATAAAAAAGTTTTTTACACTCTGTTTCAAAGGCAGACAGTAACCCCATACAGAATTTTTGTAAGATCTGTGGGATTTAATGGAGGTTTCTTTTTTTGCAGTCTCTATGAAATGGAGCCTTAGGGATAAAACACTAAAATTCTGCAGTGTGAAACTGAAATACAGAAAACAGAACAGTTTATCTTAAATTCAGGTGGGCCTTCTTCATGTGGGTGTGATACAACTTGCAATAACCATATAGAGTGCAAGAGAGCTTGCTAGAGTAGTTACAATTGTTCTGGTTTGCTTTATTTGCACTTTATAATCTTTGATTTATTTCATTCTGGTCCTTCTGCATTTTTGATATGCACATCCAGGAAATAGGTAAATACAGAAAATACACAGAGGATAATGCAGAGAGGTAAAGGAGAAAGAAAATCAGAAACCATGGAGAAAATAACACACAGGTTCTACCATTAGTCTACCTACAGCAAAGTCGATGTCAGTTTGATGTGGACTGTTGCCAGGGGAGAAACTCATTTCTCTAACTCAAGGCAGGAGAAAACCTTGACTGGAGCATGGACAAAAATGGAAACAGTATATTGAATACTCATAGATTTTAGTTGAGAAATTTAGTTGAGTCCTGATCCTGAGCTCAGTTTCCTCATGTATCTACTGATGATGAAAAGGTACAAAGAGGTCATTTTCAGCAGAGCCTTGGTTTCATCACCGGTTTAGACTGTCATAACTTGTCCCTAAAGGGTCAGAGCTGTTTGGAGAGCCACTGCCACCTCTACTAGGGGCTTTTCCTTCCTCATGACCCATTTCTTCCCATATGCTGATGTGGAGGTTTTCAGGACTATGTGCTGCACCCAGTCAGGGAACTGATTTTTTATTTTAGGGAAAACATATGGTGCAAAGTAGTAGCATATGTTGTGGCTGTCATAATTGGATGAGGGCACTGTTTATGAGGCTGAAACTGTTCTGGTTTTTAGATTTTTTAATGAATCTCATTCACATCACAGTGTCCAAATATTAGAGGATTCTGAGTAGACAACTGGCTAAAGTGCAGAGGAAAGTGAAGAAGACATAGGAGTGCATAGGAAAATGATAGAATAAGTGAGTAAGAGGAAGGAAAAAGCAGCTAAAATAAGCACAGGGTGAACTGGGAGGAAATAATATGAAGCTGTGAGTAGATAACAGAATGAATCAAGAGAAAACAGGAAGAATAATATCAGCAGAAAAATGGCAGGAAAGATGGTAAATTCCAAAAAGCAATGGAAAAAGGTCACTATTGAGAAATTTCTGAGTGTGTGCAAGCAATACCACACAAAGATGAATGCCAGAGATAGTAGTGGAAACATGTTATGGTTGATGTCTCCCAAACTGTGGTTTCTTTTTTATCCATGTTATTGCAACAGAGGGAAATGAATACTGTTCCACCAGTAACATCTCCATGCCATTTGTTTTTTTTTCTTTTAACACTATTTCCTCTGTGTGCTTCAAAGAACTATAACCAGCTTTTCATAGGGTCAGCGTCTTTCAGATTGCAACATTATTTGAGCAACAAAACACTTCACAATCCCCAGCTTAATGAATATTTGAAATAGTCATGAAGTCTGCAAGCTTCAGGCCTTGCTGATGAGACCTTGGGACATTCCTGGGAATGTGAGACCCATTTATGAAGTTCTAGGAGAATGCTAATGCTGATATCTTGGGTCTTGGGGCAATTATGAGATAGAATGGGCACTCAGTACTATACATTTTACATCCAAACACCTGCATACTGATGAAAACACATGGAAGAGGGCAGTAGGAAAATCAGATCTCAGGAGTGTGAGGGAGAATGTGCTTCTTTTCTCCCAGAGAATCTTACTCCATTTCAACAGGAGCTGCGTAGCCCTGACAAGTGGCTCTGTAGCATCTCACAATCATTCATCTCAGCCTTTATTGACCTGTCCAACATGATCCTTTGAAAGGAAGACTTACTCTACATTTGAATTTGGGGTATGGCGAGAACAACCACAATAAAATGTTCTAATACCTACTGGGGCAGAAAGTTTCATAAGAGGTGAACAAGATGTATGAAGGTACACAAGGGGCTAATATTGCAGAAGGTATGATTTGAATTGAAGTCGTATTACATTTGCAGGAATAGTAACTCAGTTGCAAGTTACACCTCTGTGTGAGTAGTTACCATGATCCAATCACCTCTGGGATGGGACTGAGCAAGTACTGGAAGTGCTCAACTTGGGAGAAGAGGAAGTGAAGAGAAATGTTTCCAATCTACAGAAAGTTTTACATAAAATAAAGCTGACAGCATGCTATCTAACTTGAAATTTGGCAGGGAAAGGAGAGTGAACACACCTATGATTTCAAAAAGTATTATGAAACGTTTAATCTCCATAGGTGACAAGACTCCGATTTTTTTCCCCAGCATGTATACTCTGTATGCCTTAATCTTCTATACAGCATTAGATATGATACGATATGATTATATGATTATATTAATTTAAATGCTGGCATCAAAGAGGCAGTTGTATTTCCCCTGAGAGGAATAAGAAAGCATGAAGGAAATCTAAGAGTTTGTGAAAGGGAGTTTGTGGCAGTGAGCTGGCTCAATTGAATGGGCATGCCTTGCAGCACACAGATCTGCTTCTGTAACAAGCACAAACATTCAAAACTGTATCTTAATGAGGGTCTGAAGTGCTTCTTTCCCCTTGCAAGAAAAACTGAAGTGGCTAATGGACTTAGCTATCTCATTTTTTTGTATTCAAGCTTTACCATTCAGCCAGTTTCCTCCAGGTCTGCTACGGGCAATAAGCATAAACCGGCCAAGGTAGGATGCTTCACATTCATCTTGCCTGGAGGCACAAACTGCTTGTTGGCTTTCTCTGTGGAGCTGCCCCCCGCAGCAAACCCCTAGGAAAGAGGTGCATGAACTATAGCCATGCTAAGTGTAGGCAAAGGATTTGCAGAAAAATAAGGCGTGGAGAAGAGACACACACAGGTCAACTGGCAGATTGACACATGGCTAGAAACCGTAATGACATCACCTTTTGTTCCCAAGAATTAGATAGGTAACAGATGTTGGATATGAGTTTAGATTTCCCAAGGGAGAAAAAAGAAATGGTAAAGGAAACAGAGCTCACAGCAAAGTAATTAAAACTATGGGGCCATACAGCAACCCCTCAGATCGCAATGAATGTAGAAAATAGCTATTTCCATAGGGAAGAGGTGAGCTGGATGGAGCCTGGCAGCGCAGCAAGAATCTAAGACAACATACATAATTTAGATAAAACACCAGTGAAGCTTAGCTTACACCACATGATGAGATGCTCTGTGGTTTTTAAAAGGTAAATTTTCAGCATAGCCAACTAAAATGTAAACACTTTGTCATATGTCACCCTGAAAACACACTGTTTATATGCTAATACTTGAATGAGTGGACAGAAGGGCCTATGTCAGGACTCAAATACTATGCCTACGCTAGAAAATATAAGGAATAAAAGTAATTCAAGTTAAGTTATATGAACATGCAAATGTTAACTCAAGCTCTGGCCAGTTGAAAAGCTCAGCGCCTGCTTTGCTCTGAGCCTTTGATAACATGTTTGTTACCCAACAGCAGAAGTAGTTGCTGAATGGAGACAGGATATTTCACAACAGGCATTACTCCTTTGCTCCTCTTCCTGCACTCCTCCATTCCTAAATGTCAGAGTTTGTGTTGACCTGGTAGTGTGTGTCCAACAGAGCTACCCCATTTTCCCCGTTAGCAATATTCTCCAGTCTTTCCCATGATTCATTCAACTGCTGTCGCATCCATTGGCAGTGTGTTATTGCATAGCAGGATACTAAAGGGGGCTGACTGGGGTAGCAGTGACACTTCCAGAAAAAGCTTAGATGTTAAACAGTTCAAGCTTGTATGAAAATGCACAAGCCCCTAGACTGCACTTATATCTGTAGACTTTTAATAGCTTACGATAAGCTAAAATTCAGTTTACAGTGTTTTATTTTGTTTTTTTAAAGACTTGAAATTAAAATGAAAGTAGCCAGTGATTTCCAGTAAATATCCAAGCTGACTGCAGGTCTAAAGATAGCCTCATAGAATCTGGGTGGAGTGTGTGTGTGAAAGGGAAGAGTGAGGGAAATGTATAAATAAACTTTGGACTACTGTTGAAGACTTAAAAATTCATAAGAACCAAATGCTGACTTTCTCGCAGCAGCAGCAATTAAGCTACAGGCAACTTTCTATTTGTCAGATTTTAATAAAATAAATGTGATTCTTCCTTACCCTATCCTATCTGAACATCACAAAAAGTGAAACCATAACAACACATCCAGCTCCTTCCACCGTGTCAGTTGTTGCACAATGCTCCTGCTGCTGCAAACACTACATCCAGGGAGGACTTTGCAATGACTGTGCACAGACCACCAGCAGCAGCTTGGCTGTGGTTAGTGGGATGCTTTTGTCCTTAGACAGGATGACACTGTCTCTTCCAGCACCTGGGAGAGGAGTTTGATTCTGATGATTACAACTTGTACTGGCACAAGTGCTGAAGAACAGGCAAACATTGCTTCCACATTGCTGTGACCAGTGGATGGTTAATTAATGCACACTCATATGGTTGGATGTTTTATTACCCCTGACACAGCATTAATTGTTGCACTTCCTACAGTTGGTACCAGGGCTGTAAATAGAGTTAATGATGATGTACATGTTGTTCTTCATTCTGGTCACTTTAAACACATATCAAGCCTCCAGCTTGTCCAGGAGAAGCCATTATACATTCTCTTATGCTCAACCTTTTGTGTCACCTTTCACCTTGTCAAAGAAATTGATGCTGTCTGATTGCAATCCTAGGCAAACATAAGGGAAACTGAGACTAGGAAAGAGTGAGGACAGGTATTCTCTTGAGTGTTTGTTTGTGGTCTCCATTTTTTTTTATTTTCTCAGTATCCAAATCAATACTCAGAATTGTGAGTGTTAATAGACAGTAGATGAAGTAAAAACTGCCACTATGAGTACTGGGTCAGCTTTTCACCTGCCACAGGAGGAATACCTCTGACCAGGCTGGAGACAGAGACCATGTTGGTGCTGAAAAGGGGGCCTGAAACAGATCCTCATGGTGGTGTTATCACCTACACAGCCAGTCTGCAGACACCAGAAGAGGTGACATTGCAGCTGGAAGGAGGAGGACTAGGCAAAAAAGACCTGTGGAGCGTGACCAAGCCCTGAGGAATGTTGCAACCTAAGGGCCCTCAAATTTTGGGTCCCATCAATTCTTCTTCAGTACAAACCATAGTTTTATTCTACTTTGTACTTGTAAGATTACATTTACATTTGCTTACTAATGAAAATACGGATTTTTAAAAGAAAAATGCAATGTTGCCTAAAGTGCCTTCTGAAGTTAATCTGAAAAGAATTCCGGGAGTGATGATTACAAAACCCTCAAGTCAAAAAGCTTTATAGTCCAGCACTGACCATAAGCTTGTTGTCCAAATTCTGATCTCAGAGCAGCATAAATCTAGTGTAATACCCATGGTTTTGGTGGAGCTACTCCAATCTTACATAGCAGTAACTGGGAATTGAACTTGGAACATTGCCTTTAATTTTGTCCAAAAATGTGAAAGTAGAAAAAAGTATGCTTTTAACGTGGAGTCCCACAGGCATTCAGAGGGTCATCACATTGAATAATTTCCCTAATTGCTCCCCATGCCTTCCCACAAAAGAAAATGCAACTCACAAAACCCTTAGTGTTTTCTCAGCTCAGCTAGAAAGAAAAATAAAGCACAGATTGCCTAACATACACATACAGAGATTAAAACCAAGTGTGAAACATTTGCAGTTTGAGATATTTGATAACATTTTTACAGTAGTACTGTGAAGATGAATTAGTTATTTTTCAAAGGCTTTTTAAGTACGCAGGTGAAGTATGACAGCTATGAGATTAATAATAATAACAAAGAGTCTTAAGTTAATAGCAGGGCTCTGGGCATGTGCTCTTTGATCTTTGCTAAGACTGAAGGCTCAGGTTTAGATTGCAGCATAAAGGCACAGTGCTGAGGGAATCTGTAGTGAACATCTAGTACCCAGGATGTGGTTAGAGGCCTCAGCATCCTTCAGAGTGATGTGTTTAGTGTGAGGACTTGTCTGCAAGGGGACTTATCCCTGATTAACTCCATGTATGGACACTCCTATTCCAGAATAGTGAGTGGAGAACAAGGCCTTAGGCTGGAGAAGCATTGTCTCCCTCTCAGTATTATCCTTGGCCACGACCCCAGTGATGGGTCTACACATCTGCTGAGGAAGCTGAGGACAATCTGGTGAGTGAACACATGGATTGTATCTCCAGGCAATAGAAAGGACCCATAGGCTGGGGTGCTCTCTGAAACAAAAGTCTGGCGTGATTTCTTTTACATGCAGCAGTATGGCGGGCTTCCCCAAATTGCTATGCATGAGGAGGAAAATTGGAACCAGCTGTGTCAACATGTGCCATAAAAAGAACACATTTCTCAGGAAAACAGCCAGCAAAAATAGAGCATAATAATCTTCAACTCCATATTTGCATATTACTTATGCCAAAAGAAAGTATTAGGGGGAACAATGGAAGAACAAAGCATTAAGAGGGATGTTGACCATGGTATTAGGGCATTATGAGTCTTGACAAAGAAAGAGCAAGTCTGTGACAACAAATGAAAACTCAAGAGCAGCATTATGATTGTTGGGAATAGCTTGAATCAATACAGTCTTGAGGAGTTTAGCTGGGAATCCACCCCCTGTGGCATGTAGCCAAGATGAGCATATAAACCTCAAAATCCTTTGAGGAAGCAGTTCATAAAACATAATGAAAAAGAGACTAAAGTGTTTTATTAGAATCTCTTCTGCTGGACTGTGGAATCTAAATGGTGGATGCCCAAAGGAAAGACACAGCCCAGCCCAACACACAGGCGTCATGTGGCTTTATGGCTGTAACTTTCTTGGGTTTAGTTTTTACAGTATGTGTTGTTGGATGTTTTCATCCTTGTTACCAGAGGGCCACTTAGCCTCGCAGCTGAGCATGCCTTGCAACAGTTGCTTTGTGTTATTATGGGAATGTTTGTTGCAGAAGAGGGAAGGGCAAGGCCTTTGCATTTTGGGAGGTTCTTTGCTTGTCTGTTTGGGATGCTGAAGTGTACACAGTAACAAATTTTTCCTTTCCAGTGCTGCAGGGTGATATGTAGGCACAACAAATAGACTGTTTCGTCGAGTTATTTTCATAGGGGATACGATTTCTATTTCCTCTACAGACACTAGAGAAATTGGCTCTGCATAAAAAAATAAGGCAAGCTGGGAATTTCTGAGCCAGTCTTACTCTTTTTTCTGAAGTAATTTTATCACCTCTGTGCATGCAAATCTTGAAAGAGGTTGTTACTGTCTGTAAATAGATTGGCTTTATTGTTATGCTGAGCAGCAGAAGAGGAATGTGGATTTACAGTGAAGGTGGGGAATGGGCAGTCAGCCAGTGTAGTGGTGCCACCACTGACTGATAGCACGGCCCCATTTCTCACATCTCTTGTGGCAGGCTTGAGTAGCTATTTCATTTGGTAGGGTAGCACTCAGCATTGCCTAGTTGTAAAGATAATCATAAGGTGCATTAAATTCACTAGGTTGTCATTAGAGGTAGTCAAATAATTATTCATTTGAAGTAATTCACGTTGCTCCATCTGTTTAGGAATTAAACATATGCAAAGGTGGTTTCAGCTACCTGTTCCTCACTTGTAGTTGTTTCACAGATATAGTGTGTGTGGACATTTTAGGGTCTAGTTTTGAGTAGTCTATGCAAAATTTTGTTATTTATGATTACTTTTGACACCACCAAAGTCACAAGGTGTCACTTCAATTTACTCTATGCAAGTGTGTGTATGAGGATCTGAGTGCCAGCAAGTCGAGTCAGACAACTGGTCACTGGGCCTTTGTGTCCATGAGGCCAGCAACTGTGGCAAGTGAGCATATGCAAGCAAGTGTGGGATCACTACCAAGCATCAAGAGGGACTCGCTGGTGAGTAGGTCAAGTGGCCTGCGAACCACTCTGGGACAGGTTTCTTCTTCTAGTTATTGGAACACTTGCTAAGGCTTTCATTTGATATTACCACAACTGGCTCATATGTATAATGCTGTACTTGAGAAGATGGCTTATTTCTAATTTTTGCTTCATGGAGAGATTATTGATATAGCAATATTATGATAGCAATATATTGACATTATTATCAGGCAATTGATAGCATGAGGGGTAATGTTTTTAAACTGAAAGAGGGTAGATTTAGATTAGCTATTAGGAGGAAATTCTTCACTGTGAGGGTGGTGAAACACTGGAACAGGCTGCCCAGGCAGGCTGTGGATGCCCCGCCCCTGGAAGTGTTTAAGGCCAGGCTGGATGGGGCTTTAAGCAACCTGGTCTAGTGGGAGGTGTCCCCACGCATGGCAGCAGGGGTTGGAACAAGACAATTCTTAAGGTCTCTTTGAACTCAAATCATTCTACGAATCTATGAAGTAATATACTATTTCAACATGAAGTGAAGCATCTGATTTCACGGCCTTTAAAAGAAGAGAGGTACAAAAGAAATTGGAAACCTGTCTCTTTCTTATAAAAGATACAGAAAATGCAGAGCTGTCTAAAGAATTATGTCGAAGGTACTGGTACCATTAGTCTTAATAGGAAGTCCAGGTGGATGGTTTCAGTGGGTTTTTCCTTTTCCCAAAGGAAGTTGGATTTGAGAACTAAGTTTCTCCTGATCATCCAGCAGCTACCATTCTACACATCAGAACTAGCAGAGGAAAAAAGCACCTGCTGAAATCAGGTCAAAAGGCCTAAGAATTATTTTCTAGGTAAAAGGAAGAGAAGGAAAATTCATTACTGAATACTTAATAATTTTTATTTTAAGACCTCATTTTTCGAGGCTTGATATAATTCTGTTGAACATCTGGTGACAACAGCTTATTCATAGTTGATGGAAATGATCTCACCTTATGCATGATTTGATTTAATGACTCTGTCACTATAGCAGTAGATGACAGAGCCGAAAGAAGCAAGTTTAGGATTTAATTTTCCTATTTCCTAAGGTGGCCAAGGTGAATTACATCTAATATGTGTTTCTTTTCACTGGAGAAGGAGCCCAAGGTTAGAAAGGAGGAAGAAAGGAGCCCGAGATGATCTGTCCATCTGAAGACATATTCATTGTAGGTGTCTAAAGTTAGGCAAGATTATCCCTTACTGTTCAACTTGCCCTGGAGGAAGAAGTTTGTTTGTCATGCTATGCTTTTAGTTAAGCTTATTAGGTAGTATGCACAGAATTTTGTAACAGCCAAGGAAGATACCATAATGAGGTTACATTTTAAATTTTTATTAGACTCTGGAAAAAATGTATCAATTCTCATTTATCATAGAATTATAGAATGTTTTAGGCTGGAAAGGACCTCTAGACATCATCTGGTCCAACCTCCCTACACAAGCAGGGACATCTCTACCTAGGTCAGGCCCCTCAGAGCCCCATCAAGCCTGACCTTGAATGACTCCAGGGATGGGGCCTCCACCACCTCTCTGGCCAGCCCATTCCACTGATCTATCACCCCCATGTTAAAGAACTTTTTTTCTAATATCCAATCTAAATCTATCCTTTCCTAACTTAAAATCATTACTCCTTGTCCTATCATTACAAACCCTTTTGAATAGACCTTTCCCTGGTTTCATGTAGGCCCCCTTCAGGTACTGGAAGGCCAAAAATTTAAAATTGTGTGTTACACAATTTTAAAACTGTGTAGTTGTATGAATGTATTGGACCTACTCTCTATTTTGCACATCTTACAAACTGACCCGAGTTTGCCAAGCTTTTTTGGAATCCCAAGTATTTTTTAGTAGAAGAGTCTTTTAGAGATTACTATGACACTACATTTTTTTATTTTTTGCTTGGGGGATTTTGAGCCTTTTTAGCCTAATTATCCTTTATTACCTGGGAGGTGTTTTCTGTTGTGACCCTAGCTGCTAGAAATTCTCCAAGCAAAATATTGGGTTTGCATAATATTAAGTGGACCATCTGCATTTGATTGATAACACAATGGAGTCCTTGAAGTAGCTATTATTTCGCTCTGACTGTATTTAATATTTTACTGTGGCAATTCCCCAGTGTGAAGTAATGAATATGCTTCTGAAGCACTTGGCCTATATTCTGTGCTTTAGATGATGCACAGAGAAACATCTTGTTCATAACAAGGGACCATATCAAGAGATGTTTGTGCTGATCAGAGACAAAATATATTTACAATGTAGTAACAAAGATAATCCTACAGAGAGGAATGGATATCATTCAATGCCCTTCGGAAGCTCATATCTTGTGATGCAGCTGGGTATTTCACACAGTTAACAGAGTGGTCTGTAGTACCATATTTGAGATAGATGTCCCTAAGTAGGAGAAGAGTCAAACTTAGCAGTTCACCAGCTGGTGACAAGCAGCAACCACTCTTTACAGTTAGTTTGCACCTGCGTCTGAATACATTCCTTTCTTGTCATCTGCCAAAAGCTTTTGCAAGGTGCTCAAGTAGTTTAAATTTTATGAAATCTTACACACCTGGGATACATGAAGCAGCCATGGCTAGGTGTGTCTGCAAAGCTTCCATGGGAGATGATAGCTTGTTTCTGCTTGCAAGGTGAGAGTTATATTTTTTCATACGTGTTTGTAAGTAATCTTCTTCAGTAACAGCAGTTAGTTCGGTGTTGCCCCAAATACACACAATAACAGTAGAATTGTCCCAGAGAACCTCTCTTTACTTCCTTCTACATCACCTGAACCACCACTTACAAGGTGGTACAATAGGTTTGTGACATAAGCAGGTTTCAATTAAATCTAACCTAAACATCGCACACTAACGGGTTGGTTATTTCACGCTTTATGTTCACAAGAATGCCACAGCACCCAAGTCTGTGACCACGGAAGGCAGGGCTGGAGCTGTCATGCTCCAAGACCTCTTACATTCAAGCTGCTGCAAGTCTTCAACAAAAGCCAGGCCCTCCCACTTGGTTCATGGCAGAGGTATATTTCTGGCTGCACAATTTTCCTTTTAGAAATGTAACTGTAACAATTTCCAAGGAAAGTACTTGCTTATAAAACTCAGCAGAAAAAAGGAACAGTGGTACCTGTTTTTTTCATGTTTTCCAAGCATTGTGTCTGGCAATGTAATTTGAAGAGATTTTGTTTCTCTATTTACCATGTGCTGGCTTTGTTCTTCCAGTAGTGTATGTAATTATTAGATTTCCCTCAAAGGGAACAAAACTCTACTCCACTACCTGCTGGCCTCATTAGATCCCACACCCATACTTGATTCTTGCCTGACAGTGGGTCACCAGGAAAATACACCAAGGGGAGGTTTCCAGGCCAGCAAGAGCTCCCATAGCACACCGGCATGCATTTACACTCCTGGCATTAATCACTACCCATTATCTTCGGTAAATTAAACAACATAAATAACACACTTCTAGTGATGTTTGCAGCCTACTCTAATAAATTACAGAACCCGAGTCATGTTATAACAATACCTGTAAGGAATGGAAGTCTCTTTAAAACTATTACAAAGGCAGAAGATACAATCTCTTTTAGAAGATGATGGGGTGGGTTCCTCTTTACTGTAACTTCACTGAAACCCGTAGAATTATACAAGGGATTAATTAAGTACAGTGTTGATTTCTAAAGATCATTACTCTGATCTACTCTTTAGATCTTCTGAATGTATTTACACCAGCGAAGACAAGTGGAGAGCTACCACACAGCTCCTGGGCACTCAGCTAACATGTTGTTCATGCATTCAGTTCACCCTCCGGAAAGCTGGGGAGTCAGAAGAAATGAGCCATTGCTCAGAGAGGGACAGCAAAGACTGCATACAAAAAGTACTTTGCTAGAATGTGTTTCCTTTTGTACTTTGTTGTTGTTTGTTTCTTTTCAAATATGTACTTAAAATTCTCTAATGGTCTTTCAAACGACCAAGTTTTGCTGCCAGCTTCTAAATTCAATAAAAAACAAATGGAAAGTGTTTGACTTGAAATGTTCTTTGATACATTTATTGGAAAAGACTATACTAACTTGTTTATAGGAAGAGAACATATTAACTTAAGTGTATGGCTGCACCTGCCAGAGTGGGGTGACAGCTCAGTTTTCAGTGTTTTGCCGTCCAAGGGACTGGGATCATTCATGGCTAACATTAGTTTGAGGATGAGTTATGTTTCAGGACAGCAAGGCACCAAGTCCTTTCTAGACCCTGCTGCAACATCCAGGAAGCCAGGAGATTTCGTACCAACAAGGATTGATAGGCTACACCTAATTCTGAGATTGGTTGTCATTCCTGAGGTGTGTTCAGTGCAAGAGCTTAAGTTTATCACCAGGGACATGGAGTTTAAAAAAACAATGTTCATTGTCAGGTCCTGCAATGTCCAAGGGATTGTTGATGGCACTAGTGAGCAGATAATGTATGGCCAGTGGTAAGCACAGAGCTAAGCTAACCAGTGTTACAACACCAAAATCCACAGTATTTCTTTTGAGTAATGGCTGAGATCCAACCTTTAAATGTCAAAGCATTCCTGTAAGCAGGCCAGCTAAGTCCAGCCGCTTGACTCCAACCTACATTCCCAGACAGAGTTCCTATATGGGAACCTTTTTAAAAAGTAACAAAATCTTGTCAGCACTTTGTGACATTTCTTTTAGAAATGTGACATATTGAAAATAGTAACAGAGGACACCAAATTTGTCCCCTCATGCTCAAGGTGTCACGGGTTTAGGTTAAGCACTGAAGTACATGCTTTGCTGAAGATGCTTTGCTGAAGAGCAGATGGAGAATGTGATTTCACAAAGTGGGGTGAACAGATCTAACACCTTATCGTTGTCAAAGAGGAAATCCTGCTCTTCTCCTCTGTCTCTGGTGTGGCTGGTGGCTGCTTCTGTCCCTTTTCTTTCCTTGTTCTGGCACTTGCCTGATCTCCCAGTCAGACAGTTCACTTCTCACAGGGAGAACAAGGGAGACAACTGTGAGCTGAGTCTTACCTAGTGGCAGCCTAAAACTACAGGTCTGCAGATGTGTCACAAGAATTATAGGTTTACTTATATAAAAGATCACTCTACCAAAAAGGAAAAGTACTCCACTATTTGGTTGATTGCACATGTTGTCCAGTGTATTTCTAAAATATCTTGGTGGAGAAGAGACACTACATCCTTTTGTGCATGCTGTGTGTATCCTAATGTAGAGCACCCTGTCACCAACTGATGGACGTGCCCTCTCTGTTGCCTGCATCTCTCCTAGGAACTTGACTTCACCTTTCCAGGCACATCACTCTTCCCTGAGTGTGTATTCCAAGTCATAAGCAGAGAAAGTTTCAGGAGCATTAATGAACAGAATTTTAAAAAAATGCATTTACATTTCAGATGTGAAACAATCTTTTCAATAAGACATATAGTGTATCAATTTACCTTAATACCTTAGTAATTCTCAACCACAGCACTTTACTTCTGTTCTCAAGCCTGACCACTAGAAATGTGGCTTCCCCCCCACCCCACGTTGTGTATTTATAACGGTTGAAACATTAGCTTAGGTTTTTCAGTTCTCAAAGATCAGGTTTAACCATGAATTTAAAGACTGACACTGGATCTCAATTTCTGTACAGCTCAGGATGCTTAGACAAAGCTCAAGGTTCAAGATTATTCTGAGATAAAACCAAACTTTGACCAAGCAAAGATAGCTTTCGTGATTTCAACACAACAGAGTTTAGTGCAGTCCATCTTTAAAATACAAACAACGTCTTTGCCTAAAATTGAGAAAACTCACTGAAAGTAATCAAGATTATAGACTTTCAGAGATTTCTTTGCACCTGCAGTACGTTTAGAAAACATATTTTAGCTTATTTAGACCTAAATGTGACTTTTGTGTTTGCTCAACATAAGCTAATAGATTGAGACAAGGATCCACGCAGAGGCTTGGGCGTAACTCTGTGGTTAATGAACCCGTGTCTTCATTGGGAAGAGTAGGCTGTCCACAAGCAAAGCCTCCTCTCTGCTGTAGGAAGTTTGTGAGTTGTGGTGAACAGCAGAGGTTGTCAACACCAGGGATGTCTTTTTCTGTGTGTGAATTTCTTGTTAAAAAGGAAGATAGGATTTTTCTTCAAAACCCTGTGAATGTTGTAATTCCTTATGAAAAAATTAATTATTGTTACACTATCTTAATGATACTGTTTTGAAGAGAAAAAGCCACTTTTAAAATTATTTCTTTCCTTTGAGAGATAAAAAAGTGAGAAAAGAAGGCAAACTATATGGCAGAAGAGTTTTCACTCTTTTTTGTCACCTTCAATTCAAAGACTGCTTTGTGTGCTTTTCTACCTTTGATAATAAACAGTTACATTGTTGTACCTTTTAAACACATTTTCTAGCAGGAATAGGAAGGAAATTGACTTGGAAAGAGAAAAAAAGAGAAAAGATTAGTCTTTTTTTTCCCTAATCTTTAATGAATTTTTTTTGTAGAATATTTACATGATAGATCCTTTTGAAGAATTACATTGCTTGTGAATATTTTATGAAAGCAGATCTTAGATGAAATCCTGTTGAAATATTCATTGGAAAGGTTTCAACCAGCTCTTACAAATAGCCTTTAGCTTTATAATTTTCATTAGTCTGTTTTGTTATCTAATCAGCAAAAGCAGTAAAAGAGATTCCATTTACATACCAGGAATGCAAAGGGGGAGTAATTCAGTGATGGAATGCAAACCCCATGCAGCCTTGAAACACATCTACAAAGGTAACTGGCCCAATTCATGGTAATGATTTATATTCCAAAAGGAAGGCTTTTAGATCCTTTTACAAGTAACCCTACCTTTCCCCTTAAAGGACACTTATCAGTGTTTTTTGCAACACCCTCCTGCAGTTCACCAGCACATCTATGGAAGCGTGTTTCAGCAGGCTTAGGAATATATGATGCCTGTGTTGCCTGCTTCCTGCCTTTGTTATGCTCAAAGCTAAATGGCTGCTGGACTCCTTCCAAACATGACAAGCTGCAGTGCACTGGCAGTGCTCTGAGAATTTGGTTTAAAAGACAGAAAATCTGGAAATGATGACAGGCGCCTGTTTAGAGGCAGCCAGATCTGCCACTCGAACTCACTGGTACCACAACCTTTTCAGGGAGGGACTTTCATGCCTTAGTTCAGCAGCTAATCACAGTTTAGCAAAATCTTTCCACTCACTGCATACTTGAGCGCCTCTCTGGGTAGCAAACACTTCAACAAGTGCTTGGAATTTGTGATAAATATTTGTATTTCTGAGAGATATTTCAGATTCACATTCAGATAGATATAGATACATTCAGATAGAATATTCTTCCTTATCATCTGTGTGATTAATGAGCCAGGGATAGAATATGCTGTAACACGAACGATCCGTGAAGGAACTAAGAGGCTTGCAGTAAACCAGCAAGGGAAATGTGCATCAGCTCTAAGATATGCATGATGTTTCCCTTTGAATTAAATAGCTGATATTGTGCTTGGAATGGTTTCCCTTAGGGAATTTTATGAATAAAAATGAAGGTCCTAAGCAGTTTATCTTAAAAGTAAAATACTCTGACCTGGACAGGAAGAAATAATATTTACTTTTACTTCTTTGGACTTAACACCCTAGTGCTTATTGACTGACTTCACTGGGAATTGTTTTCAGCTTTAAACTGCAGGAAAACAATTTCACAGCCCTAAACATACACAGAATTTTGGAGAGGACGGGTAATGGTTATTTTCTACCTCTGTGCAAAATGTTTTTGAAGTCAGTCCGTCCCTCCATTATCATCTTAAAGCTTTTCCTTTGAGATCTTAAGCATTTTCTTGGAGGGGCAGGCGTGCAGCTCTTCAGAGAGAATAAGATTATTAATTATGTAACTGAAGTGCATCTAAATTTGAAGCCCTGTTCTTGAATGCCATTAAAATGAAAGTTAGGATGCAAGCACTGGCTATCCATTATGTTAGTAACCACTATTTCTGCATCATTGACTTTGTTCTGATAATAGCTGCCACAGTTAAATCAACTCATTACCTCATTCTTACACTGTCAGTGTAAAAATTCAGTCAGTAAAAATAGCAAGATGGTCAACATGCCATTGTACAAAGTGCGAGAGTAGATCTTGAGGAGCAAAAGATTATTTTTAAGAGGTAACAGACAACTCTGTTCTAGAGACAAAAAGAAAATACAAAGCTAAATACAATAAATCAAAGTACATTCCATTAGTCTCTCTTTATAACATGTTTTAGTAATGCTTCAAAATGCACAGCAACTGTAAAGTTTGTCCAGAAAGAAACTAAACACTCTCCATGCAAGTTTACTGCTGCTTATTACCCAATACTCTAATCTTTCAGAATGTTTTTGGAAAGCATAAGATTTTGTAGTAATGTCTCATATTAATTTCTGCAGTGGTGGAATTTAAATCCCAAAGAAATGTGCTGAAAAACACTCAGTTCTTTTTGCTTCACGTAGCCATGTCACCAATAGAAGAAGAAATATGAGCATCTGCTTATTGCACTGAAGAACAGTATGATTAGTGCATGAACCCTTGGCATTATCTCTGTTATCCCTCACCCATCAGGTTTGTATCTCTGTCTTTGTTTATCACTGCCAGCTTTATATATTATCAAGCTTATATTGAAAAGGTCCTTAACTGATTAACCTTAATGAACCAGATATTCTCACCTTCCACATACCCTTGTGCTACCTGAAGGGATTTGGTAACGTTTGCTTTATTTGACTATTCATCCTGCAGGTTGGTTTGCCCCAAAGGGTCCTGTCTACCACAAGGTCTACTATGTGCGACAGGAATGGTGGAGACTCAATCCAATTATTGACAAACTTAGATTTATCTAGCAGGCACTCTTCATTGTGTGTTAACTTGGCAGTACTGTATGTAAGGCCACTTCATGCAAGTGAGGTGTGTGTGTGGGAGGAAGTATTTGCAGAAATTAGCCTACTGTCAATTTTTCAATGATGTGAAATCTCCATGAACCTGATGATCTGAAATTATTTAAACCTGGCATAATTTTATTCAGGTAATGGAGACCATAATCAGGATAGTCTACTGCTGCACCTCTCACAGCTGAAGTTTCTGTGGTTACAGATGGAACCATCCCTCTATTTTCTGTCAAGAAGGAAGGGTGCAACTTTGGCTATTGGAAATTAATGTCAGCATTGCACTGCTATTCTGTGACAACTGAATGTTTCCATTGCCAATCTAGAAACAATCCTATAATTTCCCTGTGCAACACATTATAAAATTCAATGTTAATGCATTTGTAGAAATCATGAAAGTGAAGGTGGTGGACTCTAAATCATTGAACTTCTAATGGGAACTCTGAGAGGGGGGAAAAATTGTTTTTACAAATGATGCAATTCCTGCTGTTAAAATGAGTCAATAAATAGGCAGCAGGCACAGTAATTATCACACACAGTCATCTGATGTTTACTTCTGAACCTGGTGTACAGTGAGATTCCTAGACAGCCATGAAAGAGGAAAGGATACTGAAACTTTTGTTTAGAGGGCACAGTAAGCAAATCATCTGAAAACAGGGCAAAAGAACGTACCCAGGGCTCCATGATTTACAAGCTAACTGCTGAGTGCTAGAAAGAAGACCAGAAATTTTCATGAACTGTACTGCTGTGGGTGATGCACACAGTGGGTTGGTATAAAATTCAGCTTCTAGAAATAAACACTACATTTCCTGTTGTTCTTAAGAGGCATAAAATTAACGTCACGAGGGCTGCTAAGTGGGATTTTCTCATGTTGGCTGGCTTGGCTTTCACAATAATAACCTTGAAATTTATGTAAACAGGCAGAATTTTGCATCACACCAGAGTAAGAGGTATTTGACTATTGCTTGCCAGCAACTCTGAAATATAGTCATGTTCCTGGAATGGTAAAAAAATCTCTGAAACAAAACTATTTACAGGTACCCAATACTGGAATGGAAAAATATTTACATTCCTAACTCATACTTAGATTTCTATTATTCCTCTTATTATTTTTGGCTTTCTGTTGATAATTATAGGAATTCCCTCCCCCCAGTGTTGGGGCAGGCTGTGATTTTCAATAGCACTTGTCATGCAGCCACATATTCTCATTTTTTACTACAGATACGCACTCTGGGTTTTAAATGCTTGTTAAACACAACAGCAGTAACATTGTGAGGGAGCATCCCAGAACGACCTCTGCCAGCTTGAAACAAAGCATGCAGTATACAATAGGCATCAGTCAAAGTTTCCCAGAATAATGAGCGCTACACATGACACAAAGGATATCTGTGGCTTGAATGCTGCCTTTTACCAGGAAGTAAGTTCAGAAAGGTTTGGCTTGTTCATAAATAAAACATAAATGTTTGGATGCTCATGTGATAAACAACATGGATTGCTAAAAGTAGATTATCATAAAAATTAGTCCTAATTCTTCAGTCTCTCCCTGGCATCATAGGGCATCACATCTAATGTCAACACTTGCAACCATTTTGAAGTGATGGGAGAAGAAAACCAGAGCCAATATCATAGTCTGTCTTTTTATGTAGCGTCTTTTAAGATAGGATGCTGCTTAATGGTAGTCTCCTGTCCTGGTTTCTGTTATCCCATAAATAATGTTGAAAAAAATGTGACTTGTTGTTGGGTTGTTTTTAAAAATATCTTAACTTTTTCTGGCATTCACAGGTTCAGCAAAAAGGAAAAGATCTGTAAAAAGTCTGGGCCTGGTTCTTCTCTCCCCTCTCATTTTAGTGACTTTGGAGGTATTGATGTCACTGGAATAAATCTGGAGTTAGCCCTGACACATCCAAGCCCTCCAATGCTTAAATTCAAGTACACACATGATTCCCTTCCAATACAACAAAGCACTCCAGCACAAATTAAAAGTTAAGCACATGATATTGTCACAATAGACTCCCAGAGACTGAATCATGTACCCAAAAGTTAACCCCCTCTAAGGATACCCCAAGGAAGATAAAAGATGCTCATACAAAAAAGAAAAGATAGATGCATCACCTTCTCTTCACCTACTAGGTGGGTGACCTTGTCACAGAAAAAATCAGATCAGTTAGAGATGGCTTTTCCTTTGTGAACCTATACTGGCTGTGCCTGAAGACTGGCCTCTGGAAGAGCACAGGGCCAGGTCTAATGGCACCTCACTGAAGGGAACCTTGAAGGTCCCCCTGCCAAGGCACTTCCTTTGGCCTGAAGGGAATATGGAAGTGGGGCAAGCATGGAGGAGTTGGGAAAAAACACACCAGCACTAGCAGAAAAGATGCACTGTGCACCCGCATCTGCTCTTCCCTTCCCATTCTTGGTTGTGTTGAGGGGAGTGGCAAGGAGCCAGGAGCCCAGCAGAGGTGGTCAGGAGCCTGGAGCTGACACAGCTCTGAGACAGTGAGGCCTGGCTTTTGACAGGCAGGGCAAGAAGCAGCTGTTGGTTCTTGAAGCTGCTGCACAGGAAGGGAGAGTCACTGGAGAGCAGAGGGCCAGGCCCCAAGGGGCTTGGCTCAGGGCAAAGAGGTTCTTCTCAGGCAGCTGCCTGCAACACAGCCAGAGCATGGCCCTTTTCTGGGGGGGGGGAGCATGGAATGNCCTGAGCTGCACAGGAGCTCCCAGAGCTTCCTTCCACGGTGCTCAGCTGAGGACAAAGGGCCCCTGGAAGAGCACA
>VYZX01000774.1:6369-47774 GCA_013401335.1 Brachypteracias leptosomus
ACTGGCTAGTGTCTCACAGCTAGGTAAAATCTGTCTGAATCGGTGAGGTCTCACCAGACCAATATTGATTGTTGTGCTAATTCAGATCCCCTGTATCCTGATAGTTACCAGAAATATTTTCAGTGCTGAGAAGGAGTTACATTGCTGACAATATACTTCTGCTGGCATAAATATAAAGATGGCAAAAGAGCAAGAGAAGAAAGGAACGGGTAAGTAAATGATTTGCCCAAGGTTGGAGAAAGAAATCTTTTCTTTCTATTTCCTTCTCCAATGTTCTATTCATTCTTCCTATAAGGGTATATTTTAAATTTCATGTATAGGTCCCTACCTACTGGTCCATGTAACTTCTTTCTATGAATTGTCTCCAAGGAGAAGTGGTGAGATCAGACTCCAGCCATTCGATTCACAGCAAATGGAGGCTGCTGCCGAAGTTTCCGTTTATGCTAGGCTTTTTGTTTGTTCGTTTGAATGTTGATTCTAGAAACCAAAAAGCATGCAATTAATTCCTGTAAGGTCTCAGGCAACAAGTGGAAGGTAATAGTTTGCATTCAATTCCCTGCTTAAAAAACAAGGGTTTTAATGAAAGTCAAATACTCATCAGCAAAGTGCAACTGTGAAGCAGCATTTTATTTTACCCTCATTAGAAACTCTGTGTGGAAAATGGCCACACTTAAGACTCATGACTCTTTCTAAGTTAAAATTCCAGCTCTAATTTGGCAACAGAGTTGCACTGATAAATCCCTTTTCTGTTGCAATACGTAACTGTGTAGTGTTCATAGCTACTAAGCCTGTTTCAAAAAAATCCAACTACAAGAAAGATTTAAAATTTTTTTTTTTCTTTCTGTTTTTCACCCTCACTCTAATGATTCCTGGGCGCAGATTTTCCTTATGCACATTTTGGAATATTTTATTTTTGTTCTATCTTCTCTTCAAGATGATCACACAGAATTTCACACACTTCCTCAGAGGCATGATGTCATGTGCAATTAATACAAACCAATATTTTATTATTTCAGACCAACACTGTTTGGGTTTTTTTCATTTCCTCAAGATCTGATGAAGTAGTTTGCATTCTTGAGAGGCCAAATATTAGTAGTAGCCATGCCATTCCTTTCATACTTAAAATTTGGCCACATTTATGCCTAAGAGAAACAGAATGTAAATTCTGGCTGAGATTCTGCCCACACACCAGGCATAAGGGACTTCAGAAATTAACCATACAAGGTTATCCCTTATAACCTTGTGTGAGGTATTCCTATATGCAAATGAGGGACTACAAGTATAGCTTATTGTATAAGATCAAAAGTCCATCCATAAGTGTAACGCCTCTTTGACAGTTGTCAATAACAGATATATTGGTAAGGATGTGAAAAAAAAACAGGATATGCCAATATTTCCCCACAGTACTTTTTCAACGGCAAATCCTTGAATGAGAGGTATAATTTTTATGCCTATAATATCTGGTGGATTTTTTCTCCATTAATTAGCTTTCTGGACAGCTGTACAATTTTAATATCAAAATACCCTGTGGGAAAGAGTTCCACAGCATAACTAATTTTGTTCATTTTCAACCTACCCCTCAAAAAATATAATTTTAGCTCTCATTAGCTTTAGTAGGAAAAAAGTCATTGGCTGTTTGCCTTCTCCAGGCCATGATAGCTGTACAAAATTAGGTTGACTCTCCCTGGCTGAAGAGTCCTAAACAATTCAGTTGCTCATCTTATGGACACCGTTTCATCTCTTTGATCACTGCTATTGTCCTTCCTTGAACCTTTTCTGGTTCTGCCCTGTCCCTTCTGGGGGTAAGAGATAGGACTGAAGACCAGAAACACAGTATTTAAAAGTGGACATAGCTTGACATGCTGTTTTGTTCTCTATTCCTGCAGTAATAATTTCCTGCTCTTTTACTGGTAGCATTGTTCTTGCTGTGGTGGCCCAAGGACATTTCAAAGCAAGAGGCTTGGAAATGGAGGTAATATGTTTATCAGAACAAATTAAAAAAAACCCAGCCAAATCTTTTGGCATGCTTATTTTGCAAAGGGACTCATATGCAGAAGAACAAATGTAATACCTAAAAAATTCTGTCTCATTTTGTAGTTGCTTCTTTGACCCTTACTGAACATGACACTGCTGTTTTCACATTATGTGTTACATATCCAAGACCATTTTTTTTTCTGAGTGGTAGCAGCTAGTACAGAGTTTATCACTCTGCATGTAAGTTAGGATTATTTTTTCCACACCGTGTGCTACTTCCCAGAAATAAGTGGTCTGAAATACAAGAATCTCTAATTGAGATTCTTGTAAAAAATTCTTGTTGTAGTTGCCACCTTCCATGTCTTTAGTAGGGAGGCAGTTTTCAGGAAGATTCATCTATTTCATCCTCAATTTCCTTTAGGTCTCCTGGGTAAATACCATAAGGTACTTGAAATTAACTACTGTTCATTTTGTAAATTTGTTCTATAACCTCCTCCACAGACATTTTAGTTTAAAACAGATCTTCTGATAAGTCCTCCTAAAGACGACTTCTGGAGTGTGAATCTCTTAGATCTTTCAGGGTGAGGAAACATGCAAGAATCCCTTTGGGTTTTTTCTACTGTAGCTTAACCTCTCATTGATATGTCAATTGACCTTAATGACTTGAAGGGAAGCTCCCTACTCCCAAGGAGTTTGAGGAATAGTTTGTCATTAGTTTTTATACACTTAACAAATAGCCCCTAAAACATTTATTGTTGGCCTATGATTTGTGTCATTATGCATAATTTGCCACTTTTCACATCCTCTTCTCTTTTACTTGCTTCGTTTTTTTTGAAGAACACTTTCTTACCTTTTCCAGCATTTTTTAGAATCACTTTCTGCCCAAATCAAGATTGTAAAACTACATATTTAGGGGGGAAAAAGGACAAAACCCGTTTGAGAATCATTGTTAAAAAATCAATTTGTTACCTGTTTCTTTTATTGTCTTTCTTGTCTTCACTAGTTTTTAAAGACTGATTTCTTAATTGCTTTCCTTTTTGCCATGTCATATACTCACATGCAGCTCATTTATTGTTCTGTTCATGCTGTCCTGCCCTCTGAATTCTTGAAATTGCTGCATTTCTTTACTCTCTGACTTATTTTTTCTGTTGGCTGGAATATATAGGGCATATTTTTAGGTTCACCTATGTCACACACTGACTGTAAATGCTAAAAGTCAAATAATTGTGATTAACATGCAAACATTAATTCATCAGAAGAAGAATGCATCATGTGAGGAAGAATTTTTCTAAGCTGATCTACAGAGTCAAAGTATATGCTGTGATCTACACGCTTAACTGAAAATCAATAGATAGCAGTGAAAAGAAAATATCTCGGGGAGATTCAGGTTCTACTGAGAGCATTCTCTTGGGGGAGTGCAAACATTTCAGACACGAACAAATTGCGAGCTGAAGAGGAACAGAAGTACCAAAAGTTCTTTATAGGAGGCTTATTCTGCCCTGTATCCTGAGCACCCTAGAGATAAGCATCAGGTAAGTTTAATGTTTTTCTTCAATTGGCTTAGCTGTAGAGAAGAATTGCTGTCCTAAGAAAACGTGTGAAATGTCCAGCCTAAAATGACTCACCTACTTAGAAAAGAAGACCTATAGATCTTACCTTTATCAGAGCCACAGAAAACAAATTTTCAAAGAATGGAGTGTCTTAGATGACTGATGTAATGAATTACCTAATCAATTTTCTGCTGCAGGACAAGGCAATTTCCTGTCTAGACTGTACTGTAGAAGTGCTTGATACTAATTTTGAGAAAGCAAAAGAATAGTTGCTTGTGACTATTTTCTGTTCACACAAAGACAGAAGACTCTGCAAGTTTTAAAAAGTAATACTGAGCTGACTAAAAAAACAGGATACACAATAAAACTTAACATCCTGCTCCCTTCAGTGTTTCTGTTGGGAGCAGACAGTGTTTATTTCCAACTGGTCAATTGAAAAAAAAAAAAAAAGTGATAGTAAAGCTAACCTTGCCTCAGGTTTTCACTTACAACCTCAAGACTTCACTGTGATGTTCCTCTATCTGTTATATCAAATTAATAGAACTTTTGTGAAATAAAATGCTTTTTGAAAGTAAAGGTATCACAATTTGACTCATAGGTTGCTTCCCCTGCTCAGCCATTTTTGTCTCTATTATCAAAATACAATTCAAAGGACAAGCTGAAACAATCCTTATGTCTCTGGACTAGATTACTAGACTCAGCAAATATACTATTACTTTGCAAACAATTTCATTTCTTTGATTATTTGTCATACACTTGTTACTATTATATATTTGTTACCAGGTACTTGCTATAACTCTGGTATAAGGGAATCAACTCCTTAATGTTGGTCTTACTCGTTGATTGGAACAATTAATTCAGAAATTGCAGCACTTCAATACATCTTTATAGGTCACGTATATCCTGCTAATAGCATAACAGAAAAAATGGCTCTAAAATTACACAGACAACTTAGGAGCACTGTAGTCTTGCTTAAGGACATGCATATTCCATTTTATTCAGACATCAGAAGCTGATTTTCATATATCAATACAATAAAATTTTCAGAGGCAAAGCCAAAAGAGAAATATTTGCTGTTGATCCAAGGCTGAAGAACTGAGTAGCAGAAATGCTCTAAAATTTCTTTTAAATGTTGAGAATATCCAACAGGTATATGCTACATAAAAAATTGCTCATGCTTTCCAAATTAATCCCACTGCAAAGTAAGTTTGTTGTTTTGTTTTGTTTTGTTTTGTTTTTTCATAAAAGCATGAAGTCATAAACAATCTATGTCGAAAGGAGTCTGCAGAGGTCACCTTATCCAATCTCCTGCTCAAAGCAAAGCCAACTCAGAAATAAAGTCCAAAGTGGATCTGCCTCTGTCTTTTCTGCATTCTAGGGCTGAGGTACTCAGCTCTTCACTGCCTTGTCTCTTCTGGCCTTCCAGCTCTGTCATCTGAAAGGCAGAGCTTGGGGGTGTAAAGCGCAGATGAAAAGGGGAGAGGGATCAGGCAGGATGGCAGATCCTGTCAACCTCTGCAGTCCTGGGGACTGCAACTCTTGTCTCAGGAGCCAAAGAAATCTGCACCAGGGCTGCCTCAGAGCTGCGCTGGAGAACCTCCTCACAATCTAAAAGGTGGTAAGGGGGTCACTTACTTCTCCAGTACTTCAGGGATCTTTTTTTCTAACATACGCCTTTATTTAAATCCTTAGTAGCACAGTGTCAGATATCTGTTGGCAAGTGGACTTCATACAAGGTGAACTGATAGATTTGTAATATAAGTTCTGAGCTCCATTTCCATAGGTAGTTTTTTACTATTCAGTAGGTCCTGAATTTCAGCTTGTATTTCCTTGACTTTGCAATAATTTAATTTCAGAAATAGAAAAAGAAAATCACACACAGGGTTTCACTGTAGGACGGGGGGGGGGGTGTGTGTGGGGAATTAAAAAAAATTACTTGTTCCCAAGGTTTCAAAATTCCATCCTGAAATTATGGTTATTGCTATAGGACTATGGAAAATCTGAGACTTTCTTAAAAAAACATGGAGGTATTTGAGTTAGTCTGTAGACACTAGAGTATATAAAACATTTTAAATGCCTGAGATAGAAACAATTACATACTTGACAGTACTGAACATATTGTTGGCACTAAACAAATATAGATCTAATTCCTGACATGTTTAATCAGTCCTATTCAGAAAAAATCTTTTGACTTTAGGGAGAACTGTGATGGAATAAAAAGTGTGTATGGACTTCAGGGTCCGGCCTTATATTAAAAAACAGTGTAAATGTCCACTGTGTGGACATTGATACACTAGGACAGAGCTGGAAGGCCAGTAGCTCTCCACTATCTCAGCATCAGCAAAGAAGGTGGATTTCTGACTGTAAAAGTATTTTCAGCAGCTCTAAAGATCAAGTAAAAAGTGTATTTGAGTTTTTCCAAAAGTAATTACCTTGTTTTACTATGACAGAATGAGTACCATAGGCAGTCACCTTGAAATTAAGTCTGCATGCTACGTAAAATAATACTCTCCTGCTTTCATGGCACTACTGTGGACTTCCTGAAATAAGATATGACAAGAATAGCACACTTAATCCTATTCTGATGTCAGAATTTTTGAGAAGAGGTGATTTTAAGAATCAAACTTTCAACACTGTACCAAGTGAAAATCCTTTCCTAGTTATAACCTTCCTTTCAAAAAGAGTCAGGTCACACTAAAGAACACAACTTTCACTTGTATCACAGGTGGAGAAACAATGCTTGCTTAATGCCACAGTGAGCATGACTGCAAATAGCTGAGGAGCTGAAGCTGAACTACAGTTGATTGGTACAGCTCAGATTTCTACTGTCTTCAGGCCAAATCTATTCAAGGCAAATTAATTTCAAATTTTAGAGTTTTTCTGCATACAGGTCTTTCAAATATTATTTCAACCTGTCTGCCTGCTAATGCAGTGGTGACACAGCTGTTTTAAAATGCATGCCAGAATACAATCCACATGCTGAATGGTCCCACAGGTGTTAAAAATACGGTGCTGTGTACACAGTAGGCAAATTGACTGGTAAGTCAGTAGCAATGACAAGTTTTTACCTCTGCATTTAGTACATCAACACCTTGCCTGGGCAGTGTTAGGGCAGCTCCAGCATTCCAGTGGCAACGATATGTTTCGAAGCTTTATGACCACAAGAAAAGGTTAATTCTCCTTTGTCTTGTGCCTCATTTAAATCTGCTTGATTGAGCACAAACCTGAATCAGAGCAATGGTGGTGCAAGTACACACACCTACACTAGAGCTGGGCTGTGGGTGAGTTTGCATCATCTGAGTCACCTCAAGAAGCTGCCACCCCTTCCTCCCAGGCACTCGCTCCTGACCCCTTGACTCTCACAGCACCATGCTGGCCCAAGTATTTCTACAGCCATTCATTTATCCAGCACAGGAATCTGAAGTCCAACTAAATCTAAAATCCAACTGAAAAAAATAGGCCTTTGATGATGGGGTGGGATTTTTTGTTTAAACCAGGTCAGTTCCCTACATGGTTCCCATGCAGAGCTGTTAGGACTCCACAGAAGCAGAGAGAGCAGCACTGCCACAGACCGTCAGATTGCAGCCTGAAGGGCAAGGTCTTGTTCTAGCAAAGGGTGCATCCAATAGCCAATTACAGAAAAACCTGTCAAAACTCGAATGACGTTTCCCATAACAGCAGCAAAAATTACTGGAATCACTCACCTCAGGCAGCAGTCATGCCTCTGGTACCATCTCACCCCACATCTCCAGACCTGCGTTCCTGCAGGCTGGCATCATGGAACTTACATCCACACATAGAAGTCTTGTAAAACTCCCTTAGGAAAGTAGGTGCACAGGCATGCACACACATATACATACACGTGCCTGCTTTCCACAAAAGGAAGGCATAATACAAAATCTTTTTTAGTACTGTGAGGCTCTGTAAGACTGTTGCCAATCTGTTGCAAAATAAACCTCAGTCATTTGTCCACATTAGCCTTTGCATTCTAACTGACAGGTTGCAAATTTTTGGATTTCTAAAGGAGGAAAAGCACAGCATTTTTTGTTGCCCCAAAACAGCACAATCATGTATTTTATCCTCCCTGCATGAAACAGTAGCAGTACATTAGGTATGTTACTACAACATCTGCCTTCAGTAAGGGGGAATATGCCTTTGCATTGTATTGGGAAAAGTGTATAAATGAAACTAATATAAGTATCACCCACTTTGAAGAAAACACCTCTTAAATAAATAAAGCCAGAAACTAAAGAGTAACCAGCATGTTATCACGTATGCAGAATTTTTCAACAACAGTTATTCATTTTATTTTGCACTACTTATTTTTCTCTTCTATGCTAGCACAGTTCTGTGTCTTTGTCAGATATAAAGCTATATGCAGACGTACATTTCATCCTGATGCCAGTATAGGTGATACTAGTATAGATAGCAGTAGATGATATCTCTGGGCCAGGTCAGAAGCTGGAGGAAATTGGCTTCAATTTATCCCTGACAGTTTATACCAGCTGAGAATCAAGATTGCTATCTCTATGTGAAATGGAGTTTCAAAGACTCAGCAGAGCACTTTCATAAAATGGCTTCAGTTCCTTCAGCAAAAAATTATCTTTAAACTCTCCAACTCTCCAGTAGGTGGTTTCCTACTTTTTCTTCCACTTATTCTAGTAGTTAGTTTTGTTGACCTTTTTCTCTTCATTTTTTTTGTGATAGGAAGTTGAATTTGATTTGCCATGTTAAGAATATTACTTCAGGTGCTTAGAAATAGATCTAAAATATTATTTACACATCTGCAAGTAATACACATACCCAGAATTGCACTTCTTATAGCCTACACAGGACCATTATACACCCCAAATGTTTATCAAGAAATGTCATATACAGAATATGGAATGGCCTATGCATCAAAACCCACCAAGTCCTAGAGTCCCTGAAATACTCTTCTCTCTAACATTCAGTATCTAACCAGGATTTACAGTCTGGAAACCTGCATAAGAAGAAGCACTTACTTGTAGGTTTTTTAAATAACTCATTCTCTCAGGAAACGGACACATTGGATTCCACACCTCCTCATTCAGAGGTTTCAGGCCTATATCTCCCATGACTTACGGAAGTGCTCTGACCAGGCTAGAGAGCCTGGGTGGTACATTTGGGATGGCTGAGTGTCCCCAGCACTGCTGATGGAAGTAGGGCACTATACGAAGGGGCAGACAGTCCCTATCGGGGTGAGGGCACATTTCTCTGCAGTCAGAGTTAAGGCATGCAACTGCGGGAGAGGGTCTGGGGGAATTTCCTCTTTTCTGAAACAGTGATTCTGCATTTTCTGTGGGACTCCCAGCCTGCCAGAGCACACCTATACAACAAGGTACCTCAAGGGAATCTCTGTCCTGGAGCCTAGGTCTCTGCCTGGCATAGAACATGGTTGTTCCAGAGCACAGGTACAGGAATCCATGCTATTTCCAGGTCTAACAAAAAGACAGAAAGCTCCATATGTTGGATACCTTCAAGACTAGGAGGCAGCCTGCACAGGAATTTTTCTGAAACAAGATTTTCAACTTGAGCTTTCTCCTTTGAGTGTTGTTCACTTTTTATAGGTATCTCCATCCCTTATCCTGCTACCTCCATGTAACAGGAGACTGAAAGGCTTGGTTTATGATCTAGATTAAAGATTATTCTTTGACCACTACATATAATTTTACTACCTTTAGTATGATATTTCTAAAAAAAGATTCAGTATTTTATTTTTTATTGACCTGTGCTTGTTACATGAAAGACTCATTTCTCAAATGCGATTAATTATTTGCCTGAATCCTTCTAATTTCTGGATTCCTGTCAAAATGTTTTAAATTACTTTAAGTACTAAAATTCACCAAAGTGCTTGAGCACATATTGAACCATAAGCATATTCTCAAGACAATCTGTCTTCTGAGGTGCTCTTAAGCAACATGGTTTAAGTATATGTTAACAACTGGTTTGCTGAAAAGAGGATATACTGCATCAGATCCCATTCTGATCTGGCTGAAGCCAGTATAAAAGGATATCATCAAAAGCAGTGACTGGATTAGGCTGTTAGCCTCACTGCTTTGAGACTAATCTGGGGAAAAGTCTGATGTCCTTAATTCTACAGTAACTCTTTAGAAACTCATTGAACTTCTTCCTCACATGCTAAAATACAAGATATATTATGAAAAATATTTTGTACCCTCAATTTATTTAATGCCATTTCATTATTAAAAAAATAAAACCAGCAGCAGTCTACAAGGAAGCCTCTTGCATTTAGGGGGTCTAAAGCCACTTAAAATAATTAATAATAGTAATTTATGTCATGTCAGTCAAATATATATTAGAAGAAATTATGTGCTGTGGCCTGTTTGGAACAGAAAGATTAATTCCAAGTGCACTGGCTGAGATCACCAACACAAACTGCACTGACAGTACAGCACCATTTATGACTTGAGAACATTTAAAGGCTTCTGATCAATAAATGGGGTGTTAGCCTAATTAATATTTGTGAAGTACTCTGACTTCCTAAGATAAAATGTGTCAAAAGTGCACATTGCTTATTTGTTATTATTTTGCACTAATGAAAAGCAAAGGAACATACAGAATTGCAAACAAGTGCTTGTTAAGCAAGAGTTTTAATTAATGCAAAATAATGGGAATTTTTTGCACTGTGTTTGGAAATACCTACACACACAACAAACATTTGGGGTTTTGTGTGCAGCTATTGATCTCTGACTGATGTTTGACAAGCACAGGGCTGTAAGGCAAGCTCAGAGGGGAGGGTGCCAAGTGAGGAGACTGCTGCCCTGGTATATGATCCTGAACCTGGATCCTGCACCAAGGCCTCTGATGCTACCAGAGGTGTCACAGGCTTCTTAGCTCAATTTTCACTTGTCCTCAGCTACAGCCCAGTTTTCAGAGGAGGTGTAAGAAGTTACAAGTCTTATCTATTAGAATTAAAGAGATTGACCTTCATATCTGAATGTGCAGTTTTCAGCACTGGATATATATAATTGATGTATGGAATTACATGGATTTAAAAAAAAATAAATTAAAAAGTTAAATGTACGGTCATCTAAATTTTGTCTATGGTCAAGTCCAAAGAACTGTTTTTGTCAGTCTGCTCAATGCATTCATCATTTCTGTTTTACTTTTTAAAAAGATCAGGTTTTCTCTTCAGAACATGTATCCTCATGTTCTTTTCCCCTCTCTTCATCCTCTCATTTCAAGGTTCAGACTTCACCTGAGAATCTCTGTGGTGTATACAATTCTACTGAAAAAATAAGGGATCATCATATCGTGTAATTTTGTCATCATTTTTTTAATTCTTCAGGATGAAGGTGAGGACAGCTGTAAAGCAACCAGCCTGTGAACCTGCAGTCCATCTCAGAATGCACAGTCTGTGCATCTGGATTCTGAGACAAATGCACCTTTTTTAAGATCTTCTAGACTGTACCAGATATCTAGCACCAGAGATTCCACACCAGCTCTCCTTGAACACCACCACACATGCTGTGGCAAGGTCTCCCTGACACCACATTTCATTGATGTGGTCTGTTTCTTTACTGGGATGTGCATGAGATGCAATAGAGATTGTAACCACTGAGATGAAGTAGACCCTGCTTTCGTCCACTGCTATTATGCTTGGTCTTCTAACAATGGTGCAGGTTATCATTCTGAGTTTAAACTCTAAGAGGTATTTTTCCTAGAACTTAGGAAAGTAACAGTTGGCCAATGCAGTCTTCTAGGCAACACAGAGTTTTCTTGCTCTAGACACAATCTACCTCCTAAATACAGCAGTCTGAGGAAGATCAAAACAAAGGTGAAAAATTCCTAACATTCACTATATAGAGAAAAAGGGCTACAACTGCCTTTCTCAAAATACCACAGATACTTTTTAATCTCTATTAGTTAGGAAGAGGGAAGGATTTAGCAAGCCAGTGTACAATGGCCTGTAAAGCATTTACTGCCTTAACAAAAATTTCCCACAGGGAAATTTCAGTCTTTCAAGAAGAAATCCTGCAGGAAATAGCTCCTTATCCAGCCACAAGTGGCCGACAAAGTGTAGCTCTGTTACCAAAAGGATCCAAGAGTAGAGAGAAATTTCATTTTTATAAAGATTTTCTTACCTCTTATTGTTTTCTGCAGATCTGTGCAATTTTTAGTGTATCTGTGGGTTAAAGGAATCTTGGCACTTGCTGTATCAACAAACCAACTTTCAAGTTTCAGCTCTGTTATCTAAAAACACATTTTCTAACTGTAACCTAGCTATTTATATATATATTGATCCTATATGGAAAGAAAAATGGCTAGTGTAGTTTCAAGTGGTGCAAGTTCTCCTTCCTTTGATAGATTAGTCAACAGAATAGTAGATTGCAATGTAGGATTTTCCCCCCCACCCCCGCCGGTTGATTTTGCTCAGTTTAATTCAATATTATTAGAATTGTTACCACTGCATCTGATGTATGGTTTGTGATACCTTACTAGCAGAGTGTCTATAATGTGTGTACATGCGCATTAAGATTGGATATTTTATCTACTGTTGCAAATAAGATTAAGAAATAAGCATGGAGTATTGCTTCCCAGGCAGTTGTGTGGACCACAGACTCTTACTTAGTCCTGAAATCTTTGGAAAGGTGAAGTCAACAGGAGGTTTAAACTTCTGAAGCTAGGAATATTGATTTCACAGGCTCATTGCTTATACATTTTTTTTTGAAAACATATAGGATTGCAATCTGAACCACCCTGCAATCGTGTAGATTATATAAGAGTTTGGTGAGCACAAGATTTGGCTCAAAAATTCCCAAATCTTTTAGCAGCCTCCAGCTCTAGTAAGACACAGTAAGCTTAGCAGTAACTTTCCACCATTGTATTGGAAGCAGGTTCTCTCTTGTGTGCGTTATTAAAATAATTTACAACTAGAAATAGCCTCACTTGCAGAACTTCGTTGCTACCTTGTTCATGCCTTCTCTTGTCAGTCCTTGCTTTTCCTTTTGCCACTGGAACTCATTACTTGCACTTTTTCAACAATTTGAGTGTTTATGAGCTGAGATACACTTCAGATTTAGAGTAGATAATTAATTAATTAGGCATATTTTGCTTTTGAAAAAACACTGCTATTTTATCTTTTTTTTTTTTTTGTCCACATTTTAGACCTTCATCTCTCTTGCAATCTAATGATTAAGACCTCAGGGTGTCACCTTAGCTCAATTGTTAAGCACTAAGACCACTGACACTCTTTTCCTACTCACATAAAGTCTTTGGCAAAACTGTTTGTTTTCCATAAAACTCAGTATAATTTGAAAGTTAGGTGTTCCCTGCCCTTAATTATGACTTTTGCAAAGCCTCATCGTGTTGGTTTTCTGGAATCATGCCTAATGCAAACAAAGGGCAAAGAAGAGATGGAAGCAGTCCCCCTAATTACGTCATTAGTGCCATTAGAGCATTTACCTGGAAGGTAGGTCGGGGTACAATCTTGATCTGCATGGGGAACTGGCAGCTATGACTGCACTTGGCAATACTGGAATATATACCACACCCCTGGCAATAATGGGAGAAGGTATTTCCCATTACTAACTCCTCTTACGCCCAGTAAGTCAACACACTTAAAATGCACAGAAAACTTTCATTCTTGCTTGTCTGTTGGTCTCTTAATTTGTCACTAAGCGTATTTTTCACTAGATTATAGTGGTTTCTAAAGCTCATTTCTCTTGTTCTCTGAAGATTTTTTCTCATGCACAGATGGGGAAATGTATTGGATCATAGAGCGTGAACTGCAGCCTGCCTAATGGAACACCCATAGACCTAGTCTGGGAGGCTTCCAGATGCTCCTTGGATTGCCCTGTAGCCTATGGTGAACACATTTACCTGAAAAACTGAAACAATCTTCAAATTCCCGCTTCAGTTTAGCCAAAGGACTGATCCGTACCCTGCATGTTGCCCTCAGTGATTACTTTCATGGCTGTCCCATTGGCTTTTGGAAGTAGTGAAGAGGGAAATAGAACTTCTCTGCTTTCTCCAACTTAGAATGGGAAGGGCTTGCTTCCTAGATCCCAGCATTGAGAAAGATTTGCAGCTGGAAAAAATGCTCATCTCTGTAAGAGAAGGAAAGAATAAATCTTGTCTCTTTGAGATTTCCTTCCAGTTAAATTTTGTGACTGTACAGAGAGCCAAGGCATCTCAGAGCTGCTGCTTTGCCCAGGTTACCGGCACGTAGCCTTTGTTGCAGGTGCCTCTGAAGCTCCACTTGGTGCTGGGCTCCCCAAGTCCCTCTGTGAGCTGGGCTCTCAATCTGTTCAATTCTCTGCTGTGTTAGGAGTCACTAGAAATTACAGTCTTCAAATTTCTTCAGGAAGTTATGAAATGTTTTCGATGTCATGTTGCTCATCATAAGCAAAACCTTCGGGACCCAAACAGAGTAGTAATAAAATAGATGCTTTATGTTCCATGTTTTCTAATAAAAAAGAGGTAATATCTGCTTTGGAAGGAAGGATTCAGAGGAGTAACCTGAGACACTTCGGGGAACGAGTACAGATAGAGACGTGCTGCTCTTTGGTAAGGTCCAATTTAAGCCTCAAGAGCAGTCTCACCACTGCCACAGATCCCAATGTGAATAAGCTTCCTGACAGAGGATGGGTGATGCCACAAGAATAACTATCTGCTGTCTCCCCACAAACCAGTTTACAAACTCTTTTGGGAGTCCTGGACTCTTTGAAGGCTCCTCCTAACCTGGGGAAAGCCTCAGTGGAATATATCTGAGTGATGACTGGCCTAATTTCTCTCTGATGCTTTCATTGTATGATTTTGTTTCAGATATAATTAATGGGAAAATGACCTCCACTCCTTCTCCCTTCTGTCTATCTGAGATAACATCCAGGCCTATTTCCTTTCGCAAATAGCTTTATAGAGGAAGCTCAACTTCCTTGTTTTCCAGATTAACTCAGATTAATTAATAACAAATTCTTAGTTATTAAACTATGGATAATTCCTTAGGGATAAACCCCCTCTCACTTCATCTCATTCTTTTATCATTGTCCAAATAGAATTTTCATTTCATACCACATTTATTCCCCTATTTTGCCATTTCTGCAAAACTCTGCAGGTACCAAAAAGCACCCCCAAAACAGGCCCTACTCCAACAAACAGAAAAGTCAAATTTTCCCCTTTCACTCTGCCCCCCCTTTCCTCTTTCCACAGACTGAGGACTACTTGTATCGACATGTTGGCACAGCCTGTGAGTCAGGCATTCAGAGACCGGTATCTAGACTTTGTAATCGGAGGTAGCCAGTTAGGGGAACCAGGACATTTTGTTTCAAAACATATATTTCTGCCCCATAGCACTTTTGAAGGACCACAATCAGGGAGTATTTGTAGAGTGCCTCAGGTGAGTAGAAGTGTCCTGAATTGCTTATTTGTGATTTCACTTCAATAGATTCAGTGACATTTTGGCAGTGACTGACATTCTAGATATTTAACCCGTCTAGATATAACACAGAACAAGGTCATATTAATCAGCAAGGTAAACGGTGAATTTGATGTACTATAGGGGCTGCAAGGACCTTATTGACTAAAAGATGCCAGTCTAAGTTTATTTTAAGTTACACTAGTTCAAGAAACCTCCAAGAAGAGGGATATGACTGTACATGTGATGGGCATAACTGTGTTTGTGGAGGAGGATCAGAAATGTTATGTCAAAGCAGTCTGCTTCCTACCACAGTGTACCTTAATGATCAGGAACACACAAAACAGAGCCCTGTTTCTAATAGGTATATTCACAAAAAAAATATTCAATCACTTTGTGTTGATTGCTTACTCTGGACACTAAAACTCCTTCTAAAAAGAGGCAATTAAAGCTTTTGATTTTTGTGTTTCCTGTCAAGTCACTGAGGGAGAAGGTGAGTGAGGCTTGGGACTGCAAATACTTTCAACTGTCTCAAAGCTTGTTACATAGGAAGTGAGGTAATTCAGAGGGCAGAATACTTTGTACCTCCTGGCAGCTGTATCTCTCCTTGTTTAAAACTGCCTTGTTTACAAAAGGGCTACGCATGGGTGTACATGAAAGCAGCTAGAGCTGTTGTTCGCAAGGTTCCCTAAATACATTAACCTTGTCTTGAAACTGGGCAGGGATTTAGTTTAATGGTTACAACAGAGGCAATGTTGAATTGAACACTAGGTTACATCAATATTTAACTTTGAGGAAGGCTAGAATTTAGAGAGCTACTGCTTTTTTCCCCTTGTTTTAATTGGTATCATTCTCCTCTCCCAAGATATTTGAAGGTTGTAGCAAGAAATATTTGGATCCTTCTTTCCATATTCATTGAATATACTGATATTATATTTTATTAAAGAGTCTCAAATAGCTTACATCCCACTCTTAATAACCCTATGCATTACAAGCTTCTGTTTCCTCAAGCTACAGACAAATCCTATTACAGGGAGTAGATTAAATTGGGCCTTGACAGATCTTTGCAATTCACTGACAAAAAAGGACAAGTTGTCTTACTAATAAGACGACATCATGATCATACTAATATTATGCATCTCAGTGGTCTCAGATGCAAAAACTTTTATGCACACCCCCTGCAACAGTCACATTACCCAAATAAAAACCAAGCCATTTTCTTTTAACAATAAGTTAAACTATCTAAACAGTAAGAATTACTTCAGATTCACATTGTGTGAACTGGGCCATCAGTCAACAACTGCATGTTTGATCATGCCCTCTGGCTCCACATCCGCAAGGGACCCGGCTCATCCAGATTTGCTTCTGCCACTATGAATGATGCGTATGCTTTTGTGTACAAACATGAGCCTGGAACAGAAGGCAGAGCCAGGGCCGAAGGAAGAGAGCACAAAGAAGCATTTTGTTCTACTTTCTCTTAGGCTCCACAGTATAGCAGAGGATGAACCTTGAGTTATGAATACAAGGAAAAAGGACCACAGTGCATAAAAAACCATTTGTATCCCTTTAAAATTCTCTGAGCTCTCTAATAATCCTGAATATAAAACTTTTTTTTTTTTTAATCAACAGAAACTAGCATGAGTGGTCTGGTGTTTGTAATCAGGTTTTAATAGGGTTGATATGATTAATTCCCATTATTTTGACGTGTGCAAGGATAAAGGAAACTGGTGGTACCACCAACAGAGTAGCAGACCAGCATTCAGGGCAGCAGCCTGGGAAGAACCTGTGCTCCAGCAGCACTCCCGTTACCCAGGATTTCCCGCTTGTGGAGAACACCTATGAAGATTAACAATCCTTGATTCCTTGGATATCGCTGTAGTGGAGTTAGTAAAACCATAAACAGTGTATACTGAACTGGGAGACTGGAACCCTTACCATTTTCCCAAAGGTAGATTTATCAATAGACTTATTTAAAAATACGTACAGATGATTCTTGCTCTGATTCTCGATAAAGGTAGCTTACAAAAAATCCCTTAACTGTTATGCTGTCCAGGAGTAACATTAAAGAACAGATCAATCACAAGTGGTTGCTTGGAAGAGGGAATTTAAAATCTTGCCCAGGCTTGTATACAGTCTTAAGATGAATGATCTTCAGACAGAAACAATGTGACCACATGGCTAGCTGTGGTTAGACACTGCTGCACAGCCTTCATGGAGAAGAAAGGGTCTTAGATAGCAAACATGGTCATAGTTCATGGGTATCTAAAATGATTACAGTAGATTATTTCAGCATTATACCAGATAAAACTGGCACTGTCCTTTTCATTCACACAGAAATCTGTTCAACAGATAAGCACTGTTCTGGATATTTTTTCTGTATTATTTATCTATTCAACCTATAGTATACTTATCAAAATGGATCTGTGATTCCACTAAAGAAACTCAGGCTTTTGTATTGCAAGTGACCTAAACTCTCCAGGGGAGTGTCTGGTACAGACATGCAATGTCTGCATATTTCAGATATTATTTTGATACTAATAAGTTGTTATCCGGAAAGATGTTATAATGCATCTCTGATCTTTGTAAACAGAACATGCATAGTTCCTAGTAACTTTTAAGCATACCTAAGTTTTTGTATCTTTGTGTGCTTATCTCCACCCAAGATGTTCTTTGGTGACCCCACCATCTAATAAAGCACAGAAATAAGAAAGCACTACTTTTCTGTGACCTGTCAATTATACCCATGTACTATGTAAGGATGAACTAGCATGTTTCTAATAGTTTGCAAAATAGTTTATTCACTATAAATAGTTACTCATTCTGTTTCAGAAACCCTTAGAAACCAGCCTGTGTTGCTAGCTCTCTTCTTCCTCAGGCCAACATCAAACTCTGCATAACTTCATCTGTTATTCTTCATCTGTTTGCTCTTCTCCATCTCAAATCAGCCAAGGGGGAAGCACACCACTGAGAATTCAGCAAGCTGCCCCCAACAGGAACTCTCTTCAAACTGATCAGCTCCTTGTTTCTTCTCACAAACTAGTCAGTTCCTGGTTGATATATCTCTAATCTCACCCCTCACTCCAACCATGATCACCAGGGGGAAGGCAAGGCCTCACACAGGTGGGTCATGTTCTGTCTGTGGGGCCTGAAACCACCTGGGGAACAAGACATACTGCTGGGTTGTGACTCATCCATAGGTCAACTCCAGCTCGGCGCCCACAGCCCAGGCCCCAGCACTTCACAGCCAAAGCATTATAGGCACAGCAAGGCCACTGCATGTTTTTCCAGTGCTTGTAAATAACGTCTTCTGAGATACCATGTCAGACTTTCTTCACATTGCTGTTAACTGTATAAAGCATAAAATTCACACAGATGGAGTTATGTCAGGCAGGGATTATGGCTGGATGGAAATCAAAGGCACAACAATGAACCTTCACCATCAGTGTCAGCCTGTTCCTTTGTAGAGATTAGAAACAAGTTATAGGTCTCAAGTACTTTTTCCCTGGAGCCTGTGGGGTAGTAGTGAAATCTCCGTTTTCCAGACAGTTTGAATGTGCAGCTGAAAGAACAATCTCCTTAATGAGCAACAAAAAGTTTAAAAGTGTCTATTAACATATCTAATACCGTGTCTTTATCTTTCTAAGTTACAAAATGCTACAGTGGTCATAACACCCTCTTTCTTCAGAGGCAAGAGTGAAGATTGTGCAATAGACAGAACTTCTCCAAAGTATGTTTTGAGAGAGAAAAAAGAATTTTTAAAAAATTTGTATATATAAGGAAATTAACCTTTCACTATGTTCACAACTAGGGCTGGATCTCCATGTAGGAGTATAGGTCCATTTTTTCTGCTCTTTTTGAAAACTATTTGTTTCTCCATTGCAACAAACTGGCAGAAAAATGATCATGTTCAGGTGCTAGTTCAATAAAATTTGTGGCAAAAATACAAAATCTGAGACATATATGCAGCAGTATGGGATCCTGTTACCAGATCCATTTAGTTGTATTCAAACTCATCATGTTTTGCCAATTATAATTCTGTTCACTAAGTAAGATTAACATTATTTTAGGTTTGTTGTTTTCCTCCTGATGCTAATCATACCAGTGTACCACTGACTGGAGTTCTGTCCAATATTTATTTTTCCATGATCTTTCTGTACACTTTTTTTTTAATAAAACATAGTAGGAAATAAAAAAATGTGTACATAAAAAGTCAGGAATTCAAAGTTATGGTTCCCATGGCAACATTAAGTCCCTCATGCTGCATTATACATGCACTAAAAATAAACATGTAATGAAGTACTGTATTTTGTATGTCAAGGGGAGCAGGTGACTGCAACTCTAATTTTACTTGCCTAAGTTTTATAGATTTAAGTTCCCATCCCCAATATTGCAGGAATGTGGTTTTACACTGACACAGATATATAACTCAGAGCATCTATTTACAGCAAGTACGAACAGTCTGCCGGATGGGCAGCCCTGATTTACACCAGCTGAGCTTGGGGCCATCTGTGCCTCTACATCTGGGGGTGTGCTGAGTTCGCAGAGAGGTGGGGACAACACATTCCTTTTCAGCACACAGACACTTCTAGGGGGTTCCCTTAGAGCTTTGGCAGTGCCAGAAAGAGTGGGCAGAGGCACCACAGACCTCACCCAGCCTGTCATTGGCATCTGATCACAAATACCAGCAGGAGCAGCAATAAACTGATATGCCAGCCTGCTTTTCTCTATGATTTGCAGCCCCTTGGAAATCTGAAGGTACTTCTTTATTGAAAGATAATTTTAAAAACAATTAGAAATTCCAAGCAAATGGAAATATAAAGTGTGAGAGTGCAAAATAAGTAACAACAGCATAAGCAAAGAGCTCCTTTTCCAGTTAGGAAAGGAAGAAGTTTTTCGTAAATAATTCCTGTCTTCAAAGGAATTTAAATGCAATCAAGAACTTGTAGTTGCAGATAAATCTGCTTCCAAGCTATTTTTCCTCTCCAGAGAATGTGAAAAACAGAACTCAAAGTACACGGGCAGTTCCAATATTTCTTTTATATGAAACTATCTTCAAAACCAGCTGGGCATCTGATGCTCAGTCACTGATGCATTATTTTCTTTCACCTCCAGACCTGTTTGTATGTATTTGGTGTCTCTCGTCCTAGACCATCTCGTCTTTGAAGGAGGTGTGGTTTTCTCCTGCATTGAGAATGCAGCATGAAATACCACATGGCTCTAACTCATGACAAGGCTCTGAGATGCTGTAATACTACTAATGCATCCCATAAGCCACACTAACACAGTTTCATTTAACCTGTAGTTACTAAATAAATAAATCCCTTACATAGCTCCCTTTAGAATAATCAGATATCTGAAGGGTAACTGTGGCATGAGGTGAGTTTAGCTTAAAAACAAATAACTCTTTGGGTTTGAGGCTGGGTTTTGTTTCATTTGTTTTGAATGATACTAAAAAACAGCATGCAAAGAAAGCCATAGAAACATGCATGGTGTAAATGCTTGCAATAATGACCACAGACAATAGGCAGAAAAACTGGATGTGTTTGTTTCTGGAAGAGGACAAAGAAGCAATAGAGCTATTACTGTATCTTCTCCTGTGCTTTGGAAAGAGGAAATCCAAACATACCCCTGACTTTCCTATTATTTATAGTTTACTAAATTAGTTTAACATAATGTAAGTGTCTTAAAAATATGATTCCAGTCCTCCAGGGTAAAAACACCTTCTGAACATTTTCATAGGAAAAGTACAATATTTGGACTTAATTTTTGACTCAGAAAGCAGGTACAAGTCCATTTGCTATAATACTAACATGAGACAAGGTATTTTGCTAGCTCTCTCCTTCTTCAAACAATCCTGCTTAACTACACCTATTTTGTGCTGCTAGCTTTCTTCTTCTGCAAGCCAATGCCCAACTCAACAACATCCCCTCAGCATACCTTCATCTTTTTGTTCTTCTCTGTCTCAAATCAGCTACTACAAGAGCCAATGGGGAACACACCACCAAGAGAAACCTCAGCAAGCTACCTCCAATAACAAGCTCCTCCAACTGACCCCGACAGAAACTCCTTCCAAACTGATCAGTTCCTGGTTGATATAGTCCTGGCCTTGTTCATCACTCCAAGCACGACCACCCACACAGGTGGGTCAGGTTCTGCCTTCAGGGCCTGAAACCACTTGGGGAACAAAACATGTTGCTGGGTTGTCACTCGTCCATAGGTCAACTCCAATTTGAGGCCCACAGCCCAGGCCCCAGCACTTCACAAGGGACATCTCTCCTACATGCTTAACATCCAGATAATTCAGCAATTTCTGAATTTCTGAATGTGTGAAATTCAGATGCATGAAATCTCTGAGTCATCAGAAAAGAGAACTGACCTTAGAGCTCCTGCATGAGGGGTACTTGTGCTAATGATAATGGGACACCCTCTCTCAAAATAGCACATTTGTGAAACAACACATTTAAAAAGAAAATAATGATATTGAAAATCTGTGACAAGCTCAACTGCAGAACCATGACTCCCACTTCTATGATAATTCAAAAACCATCCCCTATAATACAGTAATTCTCAGCATAAAAAACTCAGTTCTGGAAAGTTCACGACTTCTCACAATCTTTGACAGTTAATTTATTTACCTAAATATTTTCTCCCTTCCATGAAACCACAGAATTCACTGATCAGTTTTATGTGACAGTTAATATTCAGTAAAGACAGCAATGTTGGGGCATATGTCTATTGCATCTAAGCCTAAGGGGTCAAAAATTACATTTGTTTCACAGAAAGCACACACCAAGTATTTAGTACAGTGACATTCTACATAACAAGCTTTACTGGTACATCTGAGGTCTTACTGATGATTGGTCCAAGTTTTCAGAAAACACAATGCTAGAACTGGTCCCTCTGGAGCATGTGTATCTCAAATGAACTCAGACGTAGAAATATATTTCCTTTTTTCCAAAGAGAAAACTGTGATGGCAGCCGGATAGCAGAGGTGTTTCACACAAATGTTATTGAAGGCAGGGTTTGCATCCTAGCTGCAAATCAGCATATGGTATACTAGCTACAATTTTATTTTTCTATATTTATTGATTAAAGTTATTTATTACTGGCTATTGCAAGACTGAAAGAGGAACAAACCAGAAAGTATTCCACCACTGCAGCTACCACGTAAGACACAGATATACACTCACTTTCAAATGGATGAAGTATTTTAAGACACCTCCTGACACTTTCCAGAGGCATGCCTCACCTGCTTCCCTGCAATTTGGTCTGCTTCAGGTGACTATCAGATAAGACTTACCTTAATGACTTTGTACCACAGTGAAGTAGAAAACATGCAGTTATCTTCTGTTGGTGTTTGGTAGTATGTAGTGAGAAGTGGTGATACCTTTCTGCTCCAGTTAGCTATGTATTGACAGAAGTCCATGCAAGCAGCTGCTTAAGGAGAATAAAACCTGAAAAAACCCCTAGAATGTTTTGTGTTTATCTATTGGATTTTTTTTAACTGTATGTCCTCTATCAGACTAACTGCAGGTGTACATGCAGAATAATTAGATGAATTTTAACACTTCTCACCTAGTACTTTTATCTCCTCTAGAGGAAGGATATCACCAGTTGGAGGGAAACAGAAAAGCCTATGCAGTCAGGATGTTTCTGTCAGTTAAGGCAGTGCAAACACTTGACACACAAAGCCAGGTTTCTGACAGACAGGACTCATCAGTCAGAATTTGGCTTGAAATTTCCTTGATTAACCATAAACAGAATACCATCTTAACAAATGTTGCATGGTGTTTTAGAAGAGCAATTCTCCATACAGTGCTTCCTCACCACTATGGTGTACACCTCAGCTACAGGGCATTTGCACTGTCCCCATGTCTTGTTCCACTCTCAAAGTACTCTGCCATAATAGGTCTTTTCAATCTTTTGCCTTACTATTTATCCCTGATTAAATTCTCCAGACCTCTCCCCTTGGCAGTTATCTCATTCCTCTCTTCTTTGCTCCCAGGCTCTTAGTCCTTATTGGACATCCAGCTCCACAGCAGAAAAAAAGACAAAAGCCCATCACTCAAGCTGTTGCTGTGCCCTCATCTTCCTGCAGCCTTCCCAGCTTTTGCTGTTCAGTGCCACTTCATTTTCTTCCAATCCTTTGGAAAATCTGGAAAGCTTTTTTCTTTTATTCCAGCTCTCAGCTTTTTATGGTGTCTTATCTATTTATATCCTTCAGAAGTGTTGTGGTTTAAGGTTTGGGGAAGGGGAGGGACAGGTGGAGCGACTATTCCACTCCCCTTCCTACCACACTCTATATAAAGGACACAGGAAGTTCCACTTGCCCCCCTCCTCGCTGGAATTTGCTGCTGGCTCCGGACGGCTCTGTGGCTGCTACAACTCCACGTGGCTCGGGAGAAATCCAGTGGCATCCAAGGATCGGTGTTGTATATATTTGTATATATACCTTCCCTTGTTACTTCTGTATATTTCCCTTCCTCTGATATCCCTTTTGTTACTCCCTGTTAAAAGTTGTGATCTTAATTTTCCAACTTTGTGTGAGGCCTTTCTTTCTCCCCTGGGAGGGAAGAGGGGAGGGGAAAGAGGGGTGAAACTAATTCTGCTCTGTGGGGGTTGCCCTGAGCCCTAAACGGAGACAAGAAGACTCATGCAAACATCTCAGTCTCTCACTCCCAATTTCCTTACAATTCCTAGTAAGAAAATGTGTGTATGATAGCATATACTTATTAATTCATTGATGCTTGGGCACTTTTAATTCTTCTGTATGTTTAATTCTTTCTTTCTATATATATAACACCCTCTTTTCTCTGTAGTGCTGGGGAATATCTCATTTTTTATGAGATCCATACCAAGGACCAGTTCAGATCAGCTGATTCTTGCTAATTACTTAAGGGCAAGCGATCATGTAAAAAACACTTGGAGAAAAGCACAGATGAACTACTGGACCCCAAATAAATATTTCAGAATATTACAACTGAGCAATGTACATTTGTGACATATCAATCCTAGTAATCATATAAGTGCCAAAGTTGGATCTTTTTACATAAAAAGGTCTACTACAAATCTTAGAATCATAGAATCATCAGGGTTGGAAGGGACCTTAAGATCATCTAGTTCCAACTCCCCTACCTTGGGCAGGGACACCTCCCACTAGATCAGGTTACTCAGAGCCCCATCCAGTCTGGACTTAAAAATTTCCAGGGATGGAGCTTCCACCACCTCTCTGGGCAACCTGTTCCAGTGTCTCACCACCCTCATGGTGAAGAACTTCTTCCTAACGTCTAATCTGTATCTACCCACCTCTAGTTTTGAGGCATTCCTCCTAGTCCTACCACTACCCGACATCCTAAAAAGTCCCTCCCCAGCTTTCTTGTAGGCCTCCTTCAGATACTGGAAGGCCACAATAAGGTCCCCTCGGAGTCTTCTCTTCTCCAGACTGAATAACCCCAACTCTCTCAGTTTATCCTCATAGGAGAGGTGCTCCTGTCCTCTAATCATTCTCATAGCCCTTCTCTGGACACGTTCCAACACGTCCATATCTTTCTTGTAATAGGGGCTCCAGAACTGGACACAGTACTCCAGGTGGGGTCTTGCGAGGGTGGAGTAGAGGGGCAGAATCACCTCCATCAACCTGCTGGCCACGCTTCTCTTGATGCAGCNTTGTCTTACGCTTGTACAAATGTAATACTTGTTTCATTTAAAAATAGTTGAGTAAATACATGTTCTTTGGACCATATAGAAAGAACGAGAAACCATTAAGGAAGAGGTAAGTTGCAGAAACAAAATTCCTGTATTGAAAACTAGCTGCTGTTACAGAGATTCAGACTGGAGTAATAAGGTCATTAATTCTACTTTACTTTAGTTTCTATGCTTTGTGGGTTTGTGTTTTTATACACATTTGCACAGTACCTAGCTGTAAGTGGGTGCCCCTACAAAGCAGTTTACTATTAATAATTGATATCTGAGGTGAGGCGGATGTAGAGAAGAAACTATAAGCAACTCATGCAGTTAATATGTTGACTATTAATTAACATGAGTGATTCATTCAGTGCTATATCCAGACATAAAGCCAGATGGAAAGATGAAAGGGTGATTTAGAAAAAGACTCTAACTTGCACAGTTATCAGCTGCAATATCTGAAACCTCAAATAATGGCCTAATTACAGTTCATCTGAAAGGTACCAGGGCCTTATCCTCTACAGGAAATATTAATGGAAAATTGCTTGCTTTTCAAAGCCAATAAGCCCATCTGCAGGTTCCATATCAGCTCCCACCAGACATATATCTTTTTACACATGGGTGGTCTGTCACATGATGATTGACTCAATCTTGACAAGAAAAGGGATAGAAAAATTATCACTTTGTGCAGATATGACCACTTCTGACTCTGGCAGGTGAGGCAGTCTGGATTGCCCAACACTAACCTAATTGCAAAAGATAAAGTTTTTTTCAATTCTTCCATTTTCATAAGCACCAGCCAACACATCTATCCTTTCTGTGTTAACTAATCCCCTCTCTGATTATGGCTTCTGCCTTATTTTGTCCATTGGGACCAGCTATATAGGTAACACTTTTATTCAGTAGTACTGAATGCTACTGAGTACTCCTTTGCATAACAAAGTAATGCTGAGTAGCACTTTGCTATGCTCGTGGCTACTTGCAGCCAAGGTACTTTTCATTGTAAGCAAGTACATCACATTTCTGCCTCTTTACTAAGGTGATATGTATAATAAAAGACAAATTAAAACTGTTTTGCCAGTATACTGGCACCCTGTACTATAAGCAGAAATAGTGATGTGCAGGTGGTTTGAATACCCAGACTTGGGCAAGCTTTAAAAAAAAAAATTTTTGCCCAGGATTAGGATGTTGACAAAGTTACCCTGGATGATGGTCCCTGAGACCATGGGATCCAAGCCAATTCTGAAGTGAGTCACTAGGATATTCAAATCTCCTCAAACAAGAAGTTTGATGGCATTCTTCCTCCCCTTTGACCATTTAAGTGAGGAGTTCTATAAAGTGGTGTAGCTGGTCACATGGATTATTTCTAAACTTGCTCAATCTTGATTCTCTTGCAAAGGAAGCAATCTCTACTCTTGCCTTGTGAACACAATTCATCTGAAACCAAAAGCAGTTGGTACTGCTGCACAAAACGAGGTCAACACTTACTCACACTCATTTATTTATGAAACTGATGCTTTCCAAAAGTAAGGTACAAGAAAGATCACAAATAAATAGTTACCACATTGTTTTCTAGGTTATGTTTTAAAATACCTTTCAGTGCACCTGAATGTCACTGAAGCCAGAAAAAAAAAATAAATCAACCACTACAACCTCACTTGAATAGTAAAGGACTGGCAGATGCAGAATCTGAATATTCAATAGTTACTAAGCAGAAACAGTAAGTGTCTCAGTGTGGGACTTTTTTTTGTTTGTGTTAATTATACTAATTAGAATTAGAACTTCCACCACCCCAATTTTGTGCAGCTGTGTGGTGCTAGCTGCTATTGTTAGCACTCACAAATAATACTCCAACAGAGGGCACCAAGAAAATTACTTACAATCTGAACACCCACACAATCCTGTCACATTGGAAAGACTGCAGACAGCATAACTAATAAAATTATTGTGCTATTTTGAAAGAATAATAGCATGTTTGAAAAGACCATATTAACCCTGTTGTAAAGTATTGATTGCACTCTGTTGTAAAGGAAATGAAACAACAAAGACAGAGTGTTTTAATTTTTTTTCCTGTTTGCTCTTACTAGTTTTACTCTGTTTCAATTTACACCTATATTTGAGAACATAGACAGTGTATCACCTATGGTTTATAAAGACAGTTTCATTTTCATGGACACTCTTTTAACAACTTGATGCTTTGAAGATTGTACTTCAATTCAAGAAAATGGTTGTGAAAGTGAAAGAAAGCCCTGCCTAAAACTGCTTGAATCCTGTTCGTCATATTTACTTCTGTGTAAAAAGAAAAAGTCAACAAAAATGTCAAAGGATATCAGCTGATTGGGTGCGGGCATTTTGGTTTAGATGTGTTAACAAAAAAAAGGTATAATTATCATTTCAGTCTCTAAGGAAATGCTTTAATTCCATACCAGTGCATTACAAACAAGCAAAACAAGTAGTATGTCTTTTGTAACAATTTGCTGTTGTTTTGAAAGCACACCTGTGTGCATACATCTAACAATACAATGCCACTGTATAAAGCTGTTCTGGATGAAGCTGAGCAAATATTTAGGATGATTTTAAGATTTAACTTTTTCACAGCATTTAAAGCACTGGTTCTCTCATTAAAATAATCAGATTCAGTTAGTTCTACTAGACTTGTTTAAACTTGATAAAAGCTATTTTCTTATTCTGTGCTAAACTGTAAGTTTTAATGCAAGAGGACAGATGAGTTAGCAGAGAATGACGGACATTTCAAACATCATATTTTATATACACCAATATATAAAAATCAGTTATCACTCTACTGTAAATGAACATAACTTGTAATCATTCTCTGAGGTGATCTAGTATATACAAAATCAGTTCACCTTTTTTTTTTTCCCCCTCAAATGGTGCTTTTAAGAGCATGATTCCTGTAATTGCGTTTCCTTCCTTTTCTATGAGAGCATCTGTAAAGACATTTGGCATCTCATCAGCAAAAACAGCAGATGGAGAAAGGCCTTCCTACGTGCTCTGTCAAGGGAATTGCAAGTTTAGGTGGGGTTTTAATAGACATCAAGGATTTAGTGACGTGCCAAAGACTGCATGCTTTCACTGTACCTATTATTTGTGCTTTTCTCTTAATAGAAATGAAAACAATTACTGTGCAGAAAAGATTTAGCTTCTCTTTAGGAGTATCATATCATATGGTATGGGGGATGTATAGCTGACGAATGTAAAAATGAAGTACATACACTTCAGATGATGCTAGTTGAACTAAATTTATGTTTCAAATTTTAACTGAACTAATAGAAAAGTTTACAAATAGAAAAAACTTCATATGCTAATAGCAATTCAAATAAGACATAAAAATACTTGTTACTGAGTTTGGCTTTATATAAAAATGGCCTCGGGGACCAAAGAACATTTCAACAGACAACTAAATAAGCACTGTAATTATAAGAACGAAAAACCAACAAGAGTTTTTCCAGATAACAATCTTGTTATCACATGATAGCACATGAAATTGCGAACAGACCAAATATATTCCTCAGTTATGGAGAAAAGAGATTTTCCTGATAGGACATGATGTTCATAGACGAGGCATAAAGATATTTGTACTGGCTATTCAAGGAAGAAAACAAACCCTTTGTGTAGGAGAGCAAACTCACAATCTGAATGTTGCATTTCTCTCAGGGAGCCATTAAAAAAAGCTGCATCTGATGAATTAAACCTTCAATGATCTAACCAGATAAACCCCAGCTATCCTGAATTTGCACTTTTTGTAAGTAACTAAATGTGGTCCTAGAAAGCTCCTTAATGTTCTCAAAATGGTACAGCAGGTGAAAGTAGCATCAAAATTCTCCATCAGGCACGTATGTGAAATGTTTGAGCTTGCACAGATTCTAGAGCTGGATGGAAAGATTTTGTAAAGGACCTTCAACAGCCCAAACTCTTCTGATCCTCCATGGTATGAGTTCCCTCCCTGTCTTGGAGGACAGAGGAAAGCCCTGGAATGCAGTATGGAAATATAGAAAAAAACAGAGCTCGGCATTAGGTAGACCTTCATTGACGTGGAGAGGATACTCACATCCTTGCAGCAAATGTATAAAATATTAGGAAAAAAAATGACATAAGATTTGGATACTTTGGGAACAGAATAGCAACGAAATGTTGGTTACAGTGTTACAAAAACACAGGGGAGTTGTACCAAGAACGCTGCAACTGAAGCAAGATCTCTTGAATCAGGTTTTAGACAGCTCAGTATCTGAGTGCACAGGGGAGAAACATGAACTATTAATTGCAATATTAATCATATACTGCCACCGTAGTAGTGCCAGGTAGCACTTCACTGCACAAATTCCTTGTGCCAGCCTCTACAGGACCTTATTTTCGGTGGGGGGCAGGGGGTAGGGGAAAGGTGTATTTCACTTGGGGTGTCTGAACAGATCCCTGACCAAAATTCACCACAGTCACATAATCTTAAATTCACTTTCTGAGTACTAAACAACAGGCACAGGACATAAAGAAAGATCCCAAGGAGTTTCTCTGGTCACCTTTCCCCTGCACGTTTTTTCCTGCCTTCTATTTTACTTTGATCATAGGAGTATTCCTGCCTCAATCTTATCCTCTCCCTCATGCCTGCTGTCATGAGACAGCCATATGTCCAGACAACATGCTTCTTTTCCTATCCCCACCACAAAATGCCAGTTTAATTTTGGTTTCCTTGAAACAGGAATGTGCTAAGAAACTGATCATTAACAATATCTCCTAGTTTACATCTCCAGTGTGCCACTTCCCAAAATGGTACTAAAGCATAATCCTCCCAGTCTGCATCTGTGAAAATCTCTTGCAATAATCAGGGTGCAAGTAACCACTAAATCACTGTGTTATTCACTGTCACATGCTCAGGCCACTCCCTCAGCTATTTCCTCTGAACTCACTGTATTTTATAGCCATGCAGGAAGAGTCACAAAACACTCGTGGCATATTCCTATCAGTTTCAAAGAGGCACCGAAGCACTGAAATGAATGTGATCAGCCCCATGTATCACCTGTGAGATCCCTTCCTCCAGTCAAACAAATGCAAAGTATAACTTCTTTCTTTTCCTTTTAAATAAGAGACACTTAGAGTAGTTGAAGGTCCAGGTGATCGGAAACACGATATTCAGGCATTTATCTATAAAACACAGTTCAAATTCAGACCAGAACAATCTTAAATGAAAGTCACTACCATACAATGACATCTCAATGAAAGATGATGTTCTAAGACATCCAGACCACAGAAACAGCCATCACAGTGGTGGGCAGCTTCAGCAAAAACAAAGGCCACATAGTCTGGATAACTAAAATAACCTCTAGTGTCCTGAACATTTCCCTGGCCATGTAGATTGAAGTTGAAATACACTGGTAGGGTAGCTCTCAGAAAGTTGCATTTTGCTAGTTGTGCTGTATCTGTACTGGGGATAAACAGAGGGCTTTCAGTCTCCCAGGGCTGTCAATCTGTCATCTTCCACACATACAGAGAACAGGTTTTGCCTTTTAAAAGAAAGAACACTGTGAACAGAAACTCATTGTTAATCAAGGCTTATTTCTCCACGTGAAAAAAAAAAGCAGAGTCAAGTCACCATCTTCACATTTGGAACTCTATTCCACTTCACAAGCTGTGGATAAAGAATATAAAGTAGAATCAGAAAGTTTGTCCTTAGAGGAAGGAAAAAGAAACACTTAGGTCTCTGTATGGGATATGCTGGTCTGTGGAAGTTGAATAAACTGGTACAATACACAATACTATGACTCACAGTGCTGGATGGAAGAGCGCTGTATGCTGTCCATCAAACATTCGCTTCAAGACAATCCTTAAAACTTTGAACACAGCAGGATGAGAAGATCACAAACCTCTGTGGAATCTGTGCATGCTGCCAGGCACTCTACATGCCTTGTGCTAACCTGAAATAAATTAATGAGACTGCTTATAATTTATAACTGGATAGGTAAGCTTCCACTTTGTGATCCCACAGACTTGTTGGAGTACTCTTTGTTAGCATAAGCTAATAGAATAACCTATCTTCTCCAGGTATTAGAAATGCAGATTTCATTGTAAATCAAGCATGACTCAAATCCCTGACAGCTGATGATTAAAAAATTACAGTAAAAATAATTTTAAGTGCTTGCTAACAATATATTTTTAATCATTTTATTACTGTCAACCCCCACCGAGATCTATAGTATACAGATAAAACAATAATTAGTGTAGGCAAAAGCAAAGACTAATTCAGAGAGATATTGTCAAGAACAATTTTTGGCACTTAAAGCTTGACACATTTTCAAAATTAAGTTGATTAGTCATTGAAATCCATCATGAGGCAAAGTGTTGGTTAAAGATTTAAATTCTTCAAAAAAAAAGACTGAATGCCTTTTCAAACTTTGATTTAGTTGAGCACAAGTGTGGTCATTTAACGGAAGGTATTGTTGGATGATGCTGTTACTGACTGTGTTACACAGAAAGCCAACAAATGATCCCTTCTATTAGCCTTAAAAGCTAAATCTTGAAATCTTGTCAATTTCTATGGATACTTTGTATTTTTATTGGTTTGGTTATTTTAATATAGGTTTTTCTCTTCCAACTGGTTTGAAAACATCCTCAGAAAAGGTGGATGGTAAATTACAAGATCTGGCCCAATCTAGCAAGCCATTATCATCAAGCACAATGAATGAGGCCCTGATTTCTGTGGGACTCGTCACCGTACCAAATGGTATTGCTGGACAGGGCTGCCATTGATTATATAGAGGAAACAATCAATTAAGTAGACCTGAAGTGCTAGAAAATGTGTCATATGAGCATATTGAAAAAGAGGGGGAACATGTACTCTCTAATCTCTCAGGTACAATAATTTGTAGGTGTTACCTGTAACCTCAAATGTAAAAATGTAGGCAGAAGTGGGATTTTAAGCAGACTACAGTCCTTATTAAATGAAATACTTAGCAATTTGAAATTAACAATTCTAATCATAAATGCCAGGCAACCATTTTTGAACTGCTACCATAGCTAATTATTCCAGTGGGAAAGGAAACTGGTGAAAGGGCATTTCAGATGTGCAAGGACAGGTTCTCTCTGAATCTGTATTTTGTCCAAATAAAACCCGTATTTAGACAGAGTTCATGTGAATCTTAACCCTTCATCTGTAGGAACTGCAGGGTTTCTGACAATTGTTGTCTTTTTCTTCCTGCTGAATAAACTAGTGATTTTCTCCAAGACTAACATAATTTATATTCATAGTTTTCTTCTTTCTCGTCATCGTTGTCTATTATCTCCTCCTGGAAAATGATTTAATGATATTGTTGTTTTAGTGGTGCTATCGCTAGTGCTATCATTACAGTGGTGCCACGTAGTCAGCAGTGATTAAGTGCTGGCACTCAGGTGGGCACTGTAAGAAGAGTAAACAACTAGCCACTGACTCTTATTGGGACACCAAAAATTAGACAAATGTGCGAAATTATTGTGAATAGGACCTAAAAAGTATTTTGGAATTTCCTGGAGACCAAAATCTTGCTGACGTAGCCTCGAGATCAGGTCCACTAGAGGTTACTACAATACACTTTTTTGGGGTCAGATTCATTCTTAAATACCTCTGTGGTGTTTGAGCCTAGAAGAGAACCCTGCCTTTCTTTTCTGGAGGATAAGCAGTTAAGAGGGGAGAGGAATAAACTGGAATGTGGAGAAAAACAGGCTAACATCCTACAGATTGCCTGAGGTCTCCTGGGGCAGTTTTAACTTGGGAAGATAATAAGCTATCCAAACCCAAGTTCTAGGTGAAAAATGGCCAATTCTTTAGACAACACTACCACTTTGCAAACACTACTACTGCTATCATTATATGGAGGTAGGGTTTCTGTTTATCCAAAATGCTGCTACCCAGAAGAGACAGCAGTTCAAAACCATGATGGGATAATGTGGAGTACAATGGTAAGATGTACAGATCCAGTCACTGAACCTGGAGAAACTACCTTCTTGTAGGCAAAAGGAAGATCCATAAACGTATTTCAATCTGCAAGCAAATATTGCTGTGAACCTGTGGACTGTGTTTTGTTTGAAGGAAGTAGCATCTGGAAGAAGTTAAGCAAAACAAAGGATGTGGGCTTATTCACAGCACATAAAAAGATGGTAATGTAATAAAAAATATTTTTCACAGCTGATGAAGGTTGGCATTGCATTTGCCATAAGTATTTTTGACCTGTTCTTCTGTCCTCTAGTCTGTCGTCATTGAGATAAAATGGATAGTAATATGGCTCAGCTAAGTGAGAGACATAATAAAGAATCACCTCTGTATAGACAGAAAAAAAAGCAGGCAAATTCATTACAAAAGCTGCCAAATTATTCTACATAAAATGTAGGGGCATTTTCCTTGAACCTACATTAAAATGAAAAGAATTTCAATGAACAATCAGGCCAGGTAAAACATTTTTCTCACATAAATGGCTGTATGAACCTTCATTTCAGGAAGCAATAAATTAACAAATTTCCGGGTAAACTGCACTAATTCTGCTCTACAAACACTTTCTAGGCTCTAATAGAATTATTATTAAATCTATTACAGTAACCTGTCTCAGATAGCGATATCTTTCTCCAACTTTTCTGATTTGCTCCTAAAAACTTATTGTAGAGAAAGAAGAAATATTCCAGGTTTTGCACAACTTAAACTGGATATAAGAAATGCAAGTTTTAAATTTAGAACTAAAAAAAGGGGAAAAAAAAGAAGAATACAATAACTTTATGCATGGCTCCAACATCCTGACATACAGCAATTCAGAGTGAGTCACTTGCCATCCAGAAAAGACAGAGTATGGTAATTCAACTGCCAATAAACTCTTCGGGCAGAAGTTAACCTACTTTGCATAAGATATATACACATCTATTCTTGCACTAGGTAGCCTTTTCCATTTTAGTAGCTTATTTTAAAAACTTGGGAATTGAACAGAATACTTCAGCTCTGAAATGAAGGAACATAAAAGTGGAAACGTAGAGCTTTATGGTAGATACCTGAAAGTCACACTGAAACTTTGGAGTTAAAGTACACAGAACAGAGGCAGTAATATTCTAAGAGCAACCAGAAAATAGCTGTCAGACCCCAGAGACAAAGTCTTTATGAGTTTGTAAGATTTATCTGATGAGACTTTCCACTTTGGAAGGGAAGTTTAGTAGAGGCTTATGAAAGACTGTTCTAATAGAGAAAGCTTTTGTGGAATGACATGAACAATCACTATACCAGTCATCAGTTATGACTTGTGAGCCTGCTGAGTATGTATTAATGTGGCTTGATTAATTTCCCTTGGGGATGAAATCTGCCTAAAACTATAGACAAGATGGCACCCATGAATTTTTAGCAATTGTTTCTGCAAAAGTATCTTCAGAGCATTAACAATTTCTCAGCTTTATATGAGATGAAGAAATAATTCAATATCTATTCCTCCTCCTTTGAGAGGTCATATATCCCTACCCCCGCTGACAAATTTGTATGGTAAGCTGGAGAAGAGAGGGCTATATTCTGTTTAGAATTCTCCCTGCCCTGTTGCAGTTAATGCCAGAAAATGTCTGCCAGACTTGACCTTTCCTTTTCAGGTGGGCTATCACTGATCAGCAGCATTGCCACGGGTATGAAGTGCACATACCTGGGCCCCAGTTTTGCCTTCAGCTGGTAGCCAGTGACATTGCAAAAATAAATGTAAGCATAATGCTGAACTTGAAATGACTTTAATCATATTCTTGTTCCCTTGAGTACAGATTGATTGATTGCAGATTCAAATTTTCATTCCTGGCTATCATTAAAATTTGTGAAGGTAAGACTGAATCATATACTGGGCTTCTTGAGCCTCTTTCTTATTCAAATCATAGCCATCTCTTGGTTAACTGCATGAACCTGAATATATTCCTTTTTAATGGATAAATGTGCTGGAAGAATGGGTAATGTTTTTCATATTGTCACTTACTTGTGCTTGTTTATGCTCAAGGTTGCTTTCCTTAGATCATTTTATATTCAGACAGACTCCTCAGCTACTTTCATATGTATTAATTTCCAATTAACAAGAAGAGGTGGAAATATGTAAGAATTTGTATCTCATAAAAGTTCTGAATACACCACTGTACCATCAACAATTATTACAGAGAGAGTAATTGCTCTCCTCCAAGCCAAGCCTAGCTTTCTTTAATTTCAGTAACAGGTTTTACAGTAATCTGTATTGGACATTTATGCCTGGATAAGCCAAACAAAGTCACTACCAATCCCAGCAGACCTGCTAAACACTACAGAGCTCTGCATAACTTAAAAGTAATTTTTGATTTATAAACTTACTTCACTTCAAGGTTTTTTCAAATAGGTCTTCTTTCAGATAAGAGTTCAGCAACACCTGGTATTGACGATCTAATGGTAATCTCAAGAACGCCACTTTCATTAAGGGAGGGAAAGCTGAATTCTGAATTTATTGTACATCAAAATAATTAATTTGCCTCCAAGGCCCCTTAATAAACTGATCACTGGGTGTAGCACAACTGGACATAACAGCACTGTGAAAGATCTTGAGGCTATGGACAACTTGCATGTCATTACTCTTTCTAGATGAATCACACCATTCAAATGAAGTTGTCGAATTTTTTGTCAGTAATGGGGCCAGGGTTTGACATTTACAAATGCATTTCTGGTGTCTGTTTTGTATGAGATGTCTCCTCGGTGACCTCCGAATCACTTAAACCTTGTTAAAAAAAACCTAGGAAAGAGATATTTAAGTGTTTTCAGGCCTATCACTTGACAGTCTTAACAAACTGTGCACTTTTTAAAGGTTCTCAAGAGGAAATTATCCAGCTCTTTTTATTGCCAAAATATCACCATGTTGCTTGTGCCAATCACAACATGTTAAGACTGGGTAAAAGCTGGATGAAAAGTGCAGTGTGATTTTGGATCACATCGATTTTATTTTCAGTTTGTTTCTTTCATCCATTAACTTTTCACAGCCATTCTACTCACTGAATTTTAAATGTGCGTGTTTACCCAATTAAACCACAAATATATGCAGTTTACCCAATAAGGGAAAAGAAACAATACTGTGTGATTTATCCTACTGATCACAGCCAACTATTTAGCCCAAAAAGCTGCTGCTAAAATGATCTCTCTAGATGGTCCATCTACATATGATTCTTTTACATTCATTATTCTATCAGCTTCTAGTATTCACTGTATCAAATTAACAACTGCAAGATCTTATCCAACTCAACCTTTCTCTATTGTTGGATCTCCTTATCTGCCGTGCTTCAGTGGCAACACATGCCCTAAGGCCATCTGTCCATTTTCCTCCCAATTTCATATGAATCTTTGAAGGATACATTGGGTGCCCTTTCAGAGCTGTTCCAAAACCTGAACAAACACCTTCAGTTGAGTTCAAGCTCAGCTTTATTGTGTACTTTAAAGCTCTACATGCTTTGAAACCATTGCAAGCAGCAGGTACAGGTACAATAATCTAAAAAGAATTGGCTAATGAGTACAGAAATGCAATGTATCTCTGCAAGTCCTCAGATGCTTCTTAAGTCTTGTTGGTATAATCCCCAATGGCACAAAATGATGTTTCCTTCTATGTTTCTAATGAGGAATACAAGCATGAAGCTGTGACAGAGTCACAGAATGGTGTTGGAAGGGACCTCTGGAGATCATCTAGTTCAACCCCTCTACAAAAGTAGGTTCATCTAGAGTGGGTTGTACAGGAACACATCCAAGTGGGTTTTGAATATCTTCAGAGAAGGAGACTTTGCAGTCTCTCTAGGCAGCCTGTTCCAGTGCTCTGTCCCCGCTACAGTAAAGAAGTTTTTCCTTATGTTCAGAACTTCCTGTGGTCCAGTTTGTGCTCATTGCCCCTTGTCCTGTCACTGGGCACCTCTGAAAAGAGATAGGCCCCATCTTCTTGACCCTTGCCCTTTAGATATTTATAAGCATTGACAAAATCCCCTCCCAGTCTTTTCTTCTTCAGGTTAAACAGGCCCAGGTCTCTCAGCTTTACCTCATAAGAGAAATGTTCCAGTCCCCCATTCACCTTCAGAGCACTCCGCTGGACTCTCTAAATTCCTTGTCTTTCTAAATGACAAATGGCATGGGGGTAGAAGACAACTAGTAAAAGGCTTCTAGGAAATGTGTAAAGATGTATTTGCTTAAAGCCATACATACAGAAAATGTGTTGCGAGAACTTAAGACTAAACAGTTCTGAAGAGTTTAAATGAATTCATAAGCACTGAGAGATACACTGTGCTTCACCTACCAGCTGCCTCCCAAAGACCAGCTCTTGATGTCCCTTGCTTTAGCCATATAGTGCCTTACAGAGCAAGTCTATTAAAATAGAGACTTTTACTGAACAGTTTCTTTGATTTTTAGACAAACTCAGAGACCAATTTATTTCTGGGCTGGACCCTGACATAAGGAATGCACAGTACAATGTAATTTCGAAGGGATGGGATTCAGTAAAACAATTTATTTCAGAACAAGGCCATACCTCACTCCTTCTTGAAGGCTATTCCCATGCTGTATTTCAGTTGTCAACTATTTTGTCTGCTCAAAGAAAATAACACAGATTTGGTCAATGCGCTTCTTTAAAAACCACAGGCTACTTTATCAAAACTGCAGAAATGACAAGCAGACCAAAACAATAACCCATCTCTGGCTAAGGAATGGAAAGTTCTATCCTGAAAGGCGGACATTGCTGAGAATGGTGGTCAGGTAAAAACAGGGGAGGTTTATATTGGATATTAGGAAGAAATTCTTTACTGGAAGAGTGGTTAGGCACTGGAACAGGTTGCTCAGGGATGTGGTGGAGTCGCTATCCCTGGAGGTGTTCAAAAAATAAGTAGATGTGGGGCTTCAGGACATGATCTAGGGGTCAGTGAGATGCTGGAATGAAGGTTGGACTTGGTTATTCTAGAGGTCTTTTCCAACCTAAATGATTTTGATTCTAGGAGGCTCAGGATGGGAAATACCACACAGCTCTCTAATCACTCACACTTGTCACTAACCTTGATTGACGGAGAGGGAGCTGGAGAACACGAGCAAGAGCTGCAGAGGTGCCCCTGAGGACTGAGAGTCACATGGCAGTTCCACTCTTGCATGCCCTGTTCCCACCATATACCACAAATAGCTGGGTGAACGGGGGGTGCTCCTATTTGGAAGCTACTATCCAAGTCCACCTATGCACTCATGATATGCAGCAGTGAATCCTCATCCTTTTCAGACCCTCTACCTACCCCACATTTGCACCTGAAAAGCAGAAGTATGAGGGGAGAGTGTTCAAAGGCATTAGTAAGACTCTCAGCATTGTCTCCTCTCCAGTCCATGTTTGTTACGACAAGCATTGGCCATGGGTTCTCTGGGGGATTAATACACTCTAAAAAAGCCTCTGTGAGCACTAGGCAGTGAAATAATACATTTAATTGAGATTTGCAGTACATTTTACTGAGATATTTTTTTCAGAAGTCAGAATAAAATGAAGACCCTGCCATGGGCATTATTGGATAACATCAAGAAAACCTGAGTTAATACAACTCTCAATTTTCTCTGGGATCTTCAACCCTGAAAAGTCAAATCTTCAAGGCCTTGGATCTTGCTAAGGCTCATAAAATAAGTTAGCAGATTTTCATAATGGAAGCAAAAGTGCAGAGGGGTGGAAAGTTAGGTGGAAGCAGCAGGATAATGAGAATCCTTGACTATCTGATATTTTGACTAGAAAAAAATTCCATTTAAATCTCTCCAAATTCCTTCACACTCTAAGAGAATGGTTCAAAGTTTCTGGAAAAAAAGAGGAAGAGGGAAATATTTTTGCTGGCTAGGAATATGTATTTTAATATAACATAACTATATTTTACATACTATTCAAAGACATGGGAAAATACCACATTAGATATGAGTTCTACCATATAGCATTGGGATATTGCTAATTTAAGATATTTTACTGTAAGATTATGTATTATGCTAGACATCTGTCAGTCATCATGAACAAAATTAAATGATAGCCTGTGTTAAAAATACGTTACGATGAGCTCAGCAACACCCAAAAGCATAATGGGAATCTTTTAACAGGAAATGCAAAGAGGATAGAGGTATCTAGTAGAATTTCAGAAACAAACTTTCTTGAATTTGACAGAGATTTATTTGACACTTTATTTAGAGGTTGTGATTATCAGGATAAAGGCTGAACCCTCAAGTTCCAAATACCCCTCGGACTGATGGGAGAGACGTTACTATGGGGTCTCTCCATCTTTCTGCTGTTACATTTGGCTTACATTTAGCATACAAATTGTTAGCTCAGACAGTTTTAAAAGATGTGCAAGAAGTAATATAAATATGCTTTTCTCTTAATTGAAAATGCAAAAATTGTAAACCATTTTGAGCTCTTAAAATGTAAAAGCTGGAACAAAAATAAACCTATTCATGTCATATAACATAAAAATGATCTCAAACGTGATGTGTAAGTTTAAGTATTTGTCAGGATGCCAAGTACAGTAGAAGGACACAGACAGTGAATTACACTTAATAGTTCAACAGACACACAACTGGAGGAAAAGTGGGGTCATGTGCCCATCTCACTCATATCTCTCAAGCTCAAACTCTTCAGCCAAGAAAAGAATAACAATCAAAATCCTCTTTGTTGCTTTTCAATAGGAATGTGAGTAATGGGAAAGGATGAAATTCCAGGTGACTCCCACTGGAAAATACAGAAACTATCTGGATAAAGCACAGGTGACTGTATGTCAGTGGGACCCACCACCTCACAGCAGCGAAGTGGAGCAGCAGCCTGGTGCTGCACACCCACCATCACATTGATCACAATCCAAACGTGGTGATCTGCAGTGCTGCTGGCTACCAGAGATACCTCTGAGACTGCCATGGTGGTTAAGGGGAAGCAGGCATTAGTCCTTCTCTCACCTGCCCTCCCAAACCATTTAACGAATTATCTGGCTTGAAGTCACTTTTAAAACCTTAGTTCTATAGCTCCTGGCATAAAGGACGATACCAGGTGAGTGTGTACTCCCTCACCCCCATAGCAAGATGAATTGGTAAATCTTTTTCATCAAAAGTTTCTACTTAACAACAGAAGTGGCGATATAGCCTAACTCATCAGGAGCCAGACCGGCATGCTACCTTCCTTCACCTTGCTCAGAAGAAATTTCCATGTTTACTTGGACCCAGTACATGGCCAATCCTTCCTGAAACACTGGGTGTCATGAGATCCAGGACCTCACCCAGCTTCCATCCTTCTCAAAGTTCAAACAAAGAGCCAGTATTCACTGAAGCACATCATTTTACAGTTCCCAGTAAGCATGTAAGTTGGTTTTCAGCTTCTGAACTAAAATGAAGTACAGGGGTTTCCAAGTGTAGAGCTTTTTTAGTGTTTCGTTTCTTTCTTGGGGGGAGGAGAGGGGTTGTCTGTATAACAATACAAACTGTTGTGTTTCACCTTTTTTTTTTTTTTTTTTTTTTGAAAACATGAGGGTTTGCAGGGTTTAGAGGCAAACCTATCAGTTGTCAGACAGTGGCTGGAAAGGATTTTGAATCACAGCAAACCTTTGATGAACCTGGGTTGAATTTCGAGTTTGCAATAAAACCCGTGAGTTTCCAGTGGTTTCAGGTTCTGTTGTAAACATTATACAACATCTCTAATTACAAGTTGCCATGCAAAAAAAACCAAAAGAAAAACTAATAAAAAATAGGTTAAAAAAAAATGGAGGAAATTATGCGTATTTAAACAGGAATTCCAGCACTAGTGCCTTAATCTGTGATTTCAAATGCTTTTCAGGGTCCTAAACTCTGGAAGTGTATGGACCTGCAGTGCTTTCAGAGACAGAGAAGGAGGCCTTTATTATATGGCATACCTGGAGTCTGGACCTGGCGAGAAGATCCTGCTTCACAACCCGCGGCTGTCGGAGTCCTACAGCTGCAAACAGACCTGTCTGAAAAGTCGGTTACTTACAACATGTGGAAATGACAGCATTAATGGCAATACCGGTTATTACAGTTTCAATTCCGATCAATGAGGCTTCACTGGCATTACGAGGCGGACAAGTGTTGCTGAAAAGAGGGGAGCAAAGAAAAAACCCCATAAACCCCGACTGGAAGATACAGCCAGGCTGCCTGATGTGCGGTGACAACGCGAGGTTCTGTAAGGCATTTCTCAGGGCAGGAGCAGCCAGCAAATCACACCCGGGGCGGCTGGACTTTCCCCCCGCAAACACCGCCCAGCACCCGCCGCCCTCGGCCGCGCTCCCTGCCCCGACCCCCCACCCCGCCAGCTCAGCCTGCGCCTCCTCGCCCGTCTTCGCCTCCCGCTTCTCCCCCAGAGCCAGCGGGTTCCCCCCGAGCGGGGGTCTCGCAGAACCGCCGGTAGCGGCTCCCGGGTCGAGCTGTGCCGAGCCGAGCCGCGCTGAGCCAGGCTGCGCCGTGCTGGAGGGAGCGCGGAAGAGCCGGGGGAAGTCGAGCCGAGCCGGGCAGCGCCGTGCCAGGGAGCGCCGTGCCGAGCCTGGCAGCGCCGAGCCNGCCCGCCCTGCTCGGGGCGGCCCGGGCCCAGCTCTCCGCAGGTGAGTTGCCGTTCGGCGCCCAGGTGAGGGCGGGCGGTGCCGCGCCGCGCCCAGGGTGGCCGCCGGGTGAAGGGGAGGATTGCTGGGGGTCGCGGGTGGCAACGCGCCAGGACACGGCTCCCGCCTCCGAGGAGCGGTGGTGGGGCTGCAACACCCCCCCCCCCCTCCCTTCCTCCGCAGGCGGGGCTGTTCCATGGTGGGAAAGGGGGACCCACGCGGGT
>VYZX01000774.1:49043-88007 GCA_013401335.1 Brachypteracias leptosomus
CCCCCCTCCGCCCTAGTTGGTGAAGCGTCCTTGGTGTGCTTAGGGTGAAGCTGTCGGGTGAACATCGACTCGTTGTTTGCGATGTCAAGTATTGTGTGAAGGACTAGCTGAAGTAGACTTCAGGTTCTCTTTTTTAAAAAATAGTACTTGCAATTACACCGGGTGCGTCAGTTGGGCAATCGTTTGAAGCCGTTATCAAAGGATACCGATTTGAAATCTGCCATTAATAAAAGCATCTACGCTCATCAGACTTGGAAACACAGCTTTTGTAAGGACTGTCGTGTAGTTAGGAGGTTTCCTCGCCCCCCAGGTCCTCCTATAAATTAGTTTTTAATTGAGCCGTTTGAGATGTGCCGTCTATTAGGAAGTGTGCTGAAGCAGTAGGAGGAATTGTGCTGGTCTGAACAGATTACATCCCTCCTATGTGGCTGACTTTGGTGTGTATAATTTCATGTCTGTGTATCAGAATTGTAAGATTACGTAAGCCCCTACAAGCCTTTTACCAGGGGAAGTATGCAGCTGGTATGTTGTAGGAATAGCTAAAATTAAATATTCCCAAGCATAACATCTTTTCATTCAAAACCATACTTTAATCAGACCAGGGATTTTTGCTCTACTGTAAGTTGTCAAGCTAATGTTAACACCAAAGGTAACTCTTACATAAAGACTTTTATGAGCTTGTTCACTGGTGTAAGAAGAGTAGGAAGTTCTTGATAACTTATATGGTTCATGAAATTGTGGCATGAAGCCCTTTGTGGAATTGCAGGTACAAGAAGATAGATTGGTACCGTGGGTATGTGTTAGGTAAGCAGAGAAGAATGTTCAATATCCTTCAGACCACAGTTAGTTGAAACTTTTACATGGAGTTGAACAATTGTATCTAGGAAACATGAGATTAATTTTTTTTTTTTTTTGGCATAGTATGTCAGCAGCTAGAGACATTAGTTTCTATTGCCAAGCATCAGAAATACTGATGTGTTGCACCAGTCTGAGGTTTACTAATTGAAGACTTACTGAGACTTTTTTGAAGGTTTGGAGAAATAGATTTGTTAGTAGCTGGTGCTTTTCAGCATACTCAGTTTAAGGTATGGTGCTCAGACTCAGTAAATACATTCAATATCCACATGTAGGGCTATGCTCTACTGAATGCTTATTTATGGTTAATCTTGGTTAGAAGGCTCTGAGTTTGATAACTGTCTCAAACTTTGTTTTTGTTTCTTATTCTAAACCAGTCCCTGAAGTGTATGTGTGTGTGTTTTTGTGTGTCTGTTGATGAGACATCTTTATGTTAGTGGGTGCAGGACACAAAGGTTGGGGTTTGTATGCCCATTCCAGTGAAGGCCTCTCTGAAGCCTTTAATGAGATGTTTCTGTGTTTGGCGCACACTGGAGCATCTGTTTTCTTCATAGTCATCTCCTCTGTTTAACAGGACTACTGCTTTTCAGGCATCCTCCTTTGACTGCCTTCCTCCTCCTCCTTACCTTAATATAACTGCCTGTACTGAAAATCTAACTCATTTTCAGCTTCCTTTATAACTGATATTCTTATTGTCTGAATTGTAAAAAATTAAACCTGTTAATTTTTCTTTGTCATTAATGAAGCTATTAATTCAGTCTGGATCTTTCATAAATCTCTGTCTCATTGTAATTTGATTTTTATTTCCTTTTTATGATGTTTTGTATTACTCCTGAGTGTGAACATTGGCCAGACCCAGAATCCTTAAAAAAATTTTGATATATTCATTAATCACAGAGTATGAATTTCTTGAAAGTTGGCCGTCTTCAGGAGCATGAGCACAATGGTTCCTATCTATTCTTCCTCATAACATATTCCATGAAAGCAAATGAGAGGCAAGAGGGAGGAGCAGCAGCAAGTTAGGAAAAGGAACAAGATACATCTTGTAATTTGTTGCTGTCTTAAAAAATGTGCTTGTATATCATCTCCACCCCCTTAGCACATAGTTGAAACGCTGTATATTTTGTCTTTCCCTACAGATCTCAAATGAAAAAACACACAAGCAGCTTCTTTCTGCCCCCCCAATCCAGGCATAATCCACAGTATAATGTTTTCTGGTCTCTGGATTGTTTCTTTACACCGCTGCTTTCCATGACCCTTCGACTTGGGTGCGTGCCTGTCAGAATCTAGGCCAAAATGTTTTGGCAGCCCGTTCTCTGTTGAAGTCTAGCTATTCCTTATATAGCACCTCCTTTCATCTGTAACTCCTACAGTTTGATAAAGAACAAGTTCAGCTTGTTTTCACAACTCTATCTCTTTAAACTTATATTTTTTAAAATATTATTTTTAGCAATTTGCATTTTTTCAAATAAAAAAAAATTTCAATTTTTTTTTTTTCTAAGATTGCTGCTGGCTTGTCAACTAGCTGATGGAAACGTGCATTGCACTGCCTCTTATGGTGTCTGTGTAAGTGTGTGTGGTTTTCTTAATACTAAATGAAAAGTACGAGGATAAAAATTCTAGGAACGCACTAGCTTACCTGGAGTTATTTAAGTGTGGTATTTCAGGCTGTAGCAATAGTTAAGCATAAAAAGGAGGATTGTATGTTTTACAAGTTCACGTCCTTTATTAGGGTAGTCCTCAGATATTCTCATGCAAAGTAGATATGGTGTCACAAATGAAAAGACAAGAGTAAATACTTGTGGATTAATCTTTTTCGCCTCCCTGATAATAATGGTTAGAGTCTGTCTTTGGGAGAAAATCTAACTTAGAAATTTGGTATTATGAAGTAGAAGCTATAATTTGTTTTAAAAGGATTTTATAGTTAAATATAGAGAAATACATGAAAATCTTAATGAGCATTTTTTTTTTTTTAAATTTGTAATCATGCGGTAGAAGAAATTAAGGGCTTTCTGAAAATGTTTTAAAATACTCTCAAGTGATTAAACTCATATTAGCCCTTTGCTGTCAGAACATTAAAAGTTGCTTCACTCATTTTATCTCTGAATGTGCTACAATTTGCATGTGATATACAAGAGACACTTGTGCAGGTAGGCGTGTATGTATAAGAGACTTCTCACTAGCTTTTTTTCCCCACCAAGCTGTTAAAATGTATTGACAAATTATATGGAAGATGAGAAGAATTAAAAGTTACTTTTTCACTTTCACCCCCTCCTTCCCAAATGTTTTCCTTTCCTTTATACATCCAACTCCTTTCATGGCACTGTTGGTTCAGAGATCACTTGTCTATATTTTTGTATGCAATATTACAATTATAAAAATGTAAATAATTTTTCCAAGTGGAACTCAACTGGTTCAGATGACATTGAAAGCACCCAGAATACAGTGACCCCAGATTTGTTTAGTCCTGTCTGAGAAATCATGGTATTGCTTGATCAGTTTGGTAATGACGTAAACAGTGCATCTTAAACCATGTAGGAGTCTTGCCCTTACTTTGAGTACCTAAGATAATTAAAAATAAAAAAATAAAGGGAGGTAAGAAATCTACACAGGATCAGGGCAGAAGTCCACCTAGCCCAGTATCCAGCCCCTGATGATGAGCACTCATGGGAGAGGGATTTTGGCAAGGTGAGTGGCTTCCTCTGAGTACTGTCTACAGAGGCAATGTGCTGGTATTTAATGTTGTAAGTGGATTCTTCTGACTGTGACAGTGCTTAATAATATCTTCATCCTGGATTGCTTTTTAGCATTTGCCTCACTTTGTGACAAGTAATCTATATGTTGTGTGGAAAAAGCTATGGTTCTTTTTTTTTTTTAATTTTTGAAATTGCTAGTTGAAGTTAATATTGCCTAACACTTGTATTAAGAGATGGTTGATTATTTCTCCCAATTTACCGTCTTTATGCCACACAGAATTTTCCCACGCCCTTTCAACTGTTTCTTTTCTGGTTGGAAATGTTCAGTTGTAGCCACTTGCTATGAAGGTACTATTCCATATCTTCTTTTCAACCTTTATCAGACTTCTCTTTTCCAGTCCTACATTGCTCAGAGTATCGAAGAGACACCTGTCTGATGGATTTACATAGTGCTTAATAATGATATCTGCTCTGTTCCCTATCTGTAGTGTGATTGTTTCTGGCATTTGCTTTGCTTTGCTTTTTTGACCATTAGTTCCACTCCTGATTGGGAGCTGACACTTCTCTGGAACTATCTATGTCATTACTGAAGATCTGAGATCTTGTGGTTAAATGATGGTCTGTGGGGTGGCTGTGTCAGTGGACAGCAAAACTTTTGGAAAGGGAAGAGTCTTTAACCAGCTTTTTAGTGAAGGAGGTGGAGAACTTTTAAGCAAGGCTCTTGAAGGACCTGTGACCTCCTGTTGATATCTGGGAGAATTAACCTGTTTAATGCTTACCACTATGGTTTGTCTCCTCTTTCTGAAATGCTCTTAATACAAGTGAGTTAAAAAGAGTTTATCCTCTTACATGTAAAGATTAGCATGCAGAGATCTGCAACACTGCTGTATAGTTGCTTCCTGCTCTGGAATCTTTATGATGTCTTTGTATGGCCTCTTTAGCTTGAAGACCTTTTAGGTCATCTTACCTCTCATGAGCTGGATATGTCACTAAGTGCCATCTTTGCTTTATATTAGCATCTGTTTTGGTGAAATCCCTAATCTTCCTTTTGCAACACTGCTGAACGTGTAATGGAAAGCTTACAAAACTATGACTTTAGTCCTGATAACTGAGTCGATCAGGACACGCCTTGTGTTTTCATGTGCTGATGGGATCCTGTCTGTCATAGTTTGTTATTGTCAGGGAAAGATGCCTTCGTAGTACTGCTCCCAGAAGTACGTACTCAGATTGGAAGCTTCAGTTACAATCTGCCAATGCCATTAGGCTAATTTAGGTTACTGCTGCTGCAGAGGGGGGCATTTCCATCGCTTGAATGGCTCTCAGGACTTTGCTTCTGCTAGATCTGTCCGCCATGTGGCTTGTGGGTGAGTTGGTTTAGCTTTACGTGAATCTTCTTGGAGGAAAGATGGGACATGGCATTAGTTTCCTTTTGATTGGTCAGTTTATCTGACTTGCAGATGCGTGCTCACGTAAATTAGGTATATAGGAGGATGAGGGCTGATGGTGGGATGTCTCAGTTTGATGACAAGCTGTAATTGTAGCACAGCTCCTGTAAGGTGAACCTGCGCTGTTTTGAGTCATGCCATCTGTACACTCTGCTTGCCCTGCAGTGCTTTGTTCACCCAAGGAACTGCAAAGAGGAGGCAGGAGGGCATGGAGAAGGGTGGGAACAGAGGCCTGGTGCTCTGTTCTCTGGAGCTGGAGGGATTAGGCTGGGTGAAGGTTGTTGAGGCTTCATTCTGGCTGACTGCATGCAAGCAGATGACACAGTGCTAGTGTCTCTTTCCCCGACATGCATCTTTGAGTGAATTGGGCTCAAATATGTTCTTTCATTATAATGGAGAGCTAAGGCATTTATTATAGAAATGTATAAGCAAGAAGTGGCCTATTAATGGCACTTAGTAGAGAGCGGGTGTGACAACAAGCAGTAGAGGGCTTAGAAGAGGTGACACCTACATACCAGGCTAGAATTAGACAATGTTGCAACACCCAGTTTGGAGTGCAACAGGAACTGGTTTCACCTTTTTCCCTGCGTGATCTGCCCTTCCCCATCCTGCTTGGTCTTTAAATAGGATTGCCCATGAGATATGTGGATGTGAGTAGAAGGGGAAAGATGGCTGTGGTTTCTAGAGGCTAGAGTGAGCCCACTGGGGGATTATGTACCAATGGCAATGATGAGAATTTTGTATCATCTGGCTGAGCATAAGGTCCTGATTTTGTAGGCCAGAAAGGCCATTACCTTGTGCTGCTTCCTGGTAAGCTTTGACTACAGGTGACTTTAAACTACGTAGTTGAAAACTATGCAAACAACCCAATTTGAAGTCACCTATAGTGTGTATTTACCATGTAGTTTGAAGTAACTTACAAGTCCACCCTTACCAGGAAGCTATATAGTGAAAAGTCATGTTTGCGTTTTCTAGAAGTTTTATAAATACTAGAAGTGAACAGAAACACACTGAAATCTTTTCCTGAACAGGAAGTTATTGTGTCAACTCAATGCTGCGTTTTAAACAAAGAAACAAACAAAAGAGCCACATGCCACCCCAGCCCACAGAACACTGAATATGACAAAAGAATAGCTGTTTGTTGTAGGATTTTTTTGTAAGTACATGCACACATACCCTCAGACTTGAAAAGCTGACATTGGTGGCATATGAAAGTATTTTAAATCTGTTTTTTTCCTTCTGAATGTTGAGCTGCTAAGTAACCATGAAAGTTGTGGAAATAAGCTTAAAATTATCCATTATAAAGAATATTTACACATTTAACGAGCTGAGTTTATCTGATCTGTTTCTCTGTAAATAAGCTGCATTTGTCCATTGAAAGATGAAATCTAAGTATTGATCAGTGAATTTGAAACAACAGGTTTTTAAGTTTACTTTTTGTTACTGAAATTTCATTTCTACAGAAGTTGGAGTTTTTATTAACAAATCTCTACACATTTCAGTTAGGAACTTGTTGATCTAACCAAATCTATTTTGTGATTACTGTCATGGCCCAAACTTTGCCTTGACAGACTTTGCACTTTTTTATTTTAAACAGTCTAAAAATATTCAGCAGGATGTAATGTGTTACCTTGTATGAAAACATTGAACTAATGCATAGTGTTGTGATTTGTTTTATTTGAAGGACCACAGACTAAAAGTATGTGAAGTTGTTATTCAGGATGATTTCTGTTGTTGATAAAGTGGTTGTAGAATTGGGGCTGCTGAATTGATCCTCAACAGAGGCAATATATCCTTAAAGCACTGGGTGGACAGTCAGGACTTTGAGTCAATGTATTTGTTGAAACATCTGTAATATGTAACTGTCTTCTGGGATAAGAACATAGCATAAACATATAGCAGCAAGACCCACTATAGAGTAGTTACATGATGTATAGATGCACTAGTCTCTGGTTAAAAACATCCAAGTCTCCTTATAGAGGAAAGAGAAGTGCTGGACATCGCCAAAAGGAAGAAGGGCCTCCCCAAAATCACAGCAAACATTATAGCAATGGGGTGATCTTCTACTGGTAACTTTTTGAATTGTTTTCTTAAGTGGAATAAGCTATAGTTGTAAACTCACTTCCCTGTAGGTTTAATATTTGGGGCTGCATTAGGATTTTTTTGCTGGCATAGCGAAGTTTAATAGGTTTATGTGGGGTGTTTTCCCCCCAAATTACTCAATGGTAGGCACACAAGCAAAAAACCAAAACTTTCAATGTGGATGAGGTCTGAAAGAGATTCTCTGGTCTAATAGTCCAGAGGAAAAAAAAACCCCAAACTCACAGTATTTTCCATAGGCATGAATTAACTTTAACATGTAAAAACTTGTTTTAAGCTAGAAGGTGCTGTGCATGGGCTTGTCAGGCATTTGTTCTTTTTAAGAGGATTGTATGTATATGGAATTGGCTGATATTTACAGTAATGCACCAAGTATATGCCTCAGTAAAAGATTTGAGGGACTTAATTTCTTGAGGATTGGTGCTGTGAAAAGATTAAATTCTCTTCTCAGTACTACAGGTAGTATGAGGTTATTTTTGTTAGCCAGCGTATGAAAGACTGGACTCTTCAGTTTGCCAGAAAGTCATTTACTTCTGCTGCCATTTACTAAAACAATGTGATTATATTTATTGAGTAGCAAAAGAAGCCATTTCTCAACTACCATGTCATGAACTTAATTCTTCTGACATATGAAACACTGTTGTATACTTTATAACCAAGTTGTGTTGCAATTAAATTACAGTATGTTCATTCTAATTATTACACACTGGTTGCTCAATTTGTTCTGAGGTGGAGTTCTATGCTTTCTTTTATGTGTAAACACTTTTTCCTTAACAGTAAAAATGACTGATGAATATTAACTGGAAGAGAAAAATGTTACAAAAAATAGCCATGGCTGTAGTTCAGATGAAATCAAAACAGCTCAGAATGAAAATTTTGGCTAGATAGCTGACTTCTTGAGTTACTGGGTTAGGGTGGGTTTGTTTGTTTGGTTTTTTTTTTCTGTTATTTCCAAATACAGATTGTGATTGTTTGAGAATGCTATAGTGTGATTTAGGATACCTTGTTGCTTTTTCAAATGATTTAAGTAATAATAAAAAAAAAAAGTATTGAGGTTCTGAAATGTTAGACTGCTTTTGTCTTCTTCACTGTGGTGAAACATTAGAATTAGAAGATCTGGTGGAGATTTTCCTCATAGCTATTAATTAGGAAAGTTCTCTGATTTGAAATTTTGTCACTTCATTATATTTGTGTCATCTTTGTGTGGTATTAGGCTGGAGTAAGATCAAAATGGAGAGTATCAGTTGTCTAGGTTCTCCTAGTGTTATGCTGTTTGCCTGTTCTGTGTAGATGTGAAAGCACTTCCAAAGCATGAGAGCACTGAAGAAATGTGGCCGAGTTCATGACTTCATACAGCAGAGATAAGTTCTCAGTGCTGATTACTGTCACAGTGCTTAAAATGCTTTAAAGGGACAATTTGTTAAAACCTACTAATCCAAAATACTGAAGGCAATTTTATATTTTGTTCAACTTCTGATTCCTTTGAAGAAATGCTTTTTTGTGTTGTAGAAGACTTTTCTTCAGGTATTTCTCAAATTAGTATGCTGAAATCTGAGTATTGTATGTGTTTTGAGTAGACAATATGCCAAAACGTTGGCGTATTAACTTTTGAGTGCTTTTCATCAACTGTTTTCCAAAGGAGGTAATGTTGGTTTAAAAATAATACTAAATACATAAAAAAATCCCAAACCAAACTCAAACCAGCTGAACCATTCCATAATCCCTTCCCCTGTCACTGGAAAAAAAGTGGATTGTCATTTTTCCCACTATGCTTCTTATCCTCCCCATGCGGCTCCCTCCCCCCTTGCCCCCCTTTTTTTCTTTAATCTCCTTGGCTCCTTGATTTTTGTTGGAAGAGTTTTATGGCAATGTTACAGGGTTTTGTGCCATAATTGAATGGAGGCAAGGTCCATGGGAATCCTTACTAAATAATGGTTAATGAGTATAAATATCACTATACTTCTTAGAAAAATTTTATATGCTCCTACACTTAATTACTTAGCTGTATCTGTCTTTGTTTACGTGACAGCGCTGTTTGGGGCAGTCAATGTTCAGTTTTTCAGGCTAGAAAATTTCCAGTCAAAGAGACTTTCTTCTTTTTCACAACAGAAATGAAATAAAATGGTCTTTTCACTCTTCTTCTTACTCTGTTCAGAAAAGCCAAACAGATATTCTTTTTACAGTTAGTTTTTACTACTAATCCATCCTAACCCAACTTGTGAAAATACTAGAAATTACAAACTAATTCCCCAGGCTTCCCGACTCTTCAGCATATGAATACTTTGTGTGTGTGGTCTTGTTTAGTGCAAAAGGTCTATTTACCTTTAGTTTCTTGCATTTGTTAATCTCTGTGGGGCTGGCTTTCCTCTTCCTTGCTACCTTTCTTTCAGATAGTATGACAAACTATTAACAACCCCCACGCCCAAGAAAAACCTTCACCTCCTTGCTGTATACATAAAGCTGTAATGTACGTACATATGTAAGTGTAAAATAAGGACAGGCTATTTCTAAGTGAGAGCAGAACCTTTAGTGTGTAATGATTTGGATTTCTGAATCAGTTAAAACAAAGGTAATGAAAGGGAATATAATTTCCTTGGTAAACAGACTAAATTAGATGGATGTTATAGAATGTAAAGATGACTTTTTTTTTTTCCTGGCTGAGATGGCTAAAACCTGGAAGTAAGAAGTTCTCAGTCAAATTAATTACTTCTGAAAAATATTAACTTTTAATACTTTAAAAACAATTGTATTAGAGTTACTGAGTTTGGTTGCTGTTAATAGCTAAGCTGTTTGGCTTTTTTCTTTGATAAAATTAGTTTAATGTTTTGATTGATCTTGCACAAGTAGGAAGGTGTTGCATTCTTAGGTGGTGTGTTATTCTCAGTAGGGTATTTTTTTTTCTCCCTTTCCTTTGAAATCCTTGTACACTGACTTGTATAAATACTACAGGGTAGGTTAGCTGTTCCTTCTGAGTCATGTTGAAGGCATGAAGTGTTTCCAGGTCTGCAGTCCTTTCCAGGGATGAGTGAGTTCCTCATGGGTTTGTGCATCCTGTGTCTGCGCAGCAGCAGTCAACTACCAAGCTTAGTTTATAGGTTGTTTTAAACATGTTGAAGTAGATTTACTAAACAGCTTTTTTGGGGGTGGTGCTTGTTCCCTCTGGCTCACTTATCTGTATTTCTTTGAGTTTATGCTCCAAATGTGCAATTCTTCTGGTGATTTATTGGTGTTTCTGTCAGCTGTTGAACAAGGAGTTGCATTAAGTGACCAGCATTTGGGAAGGATAAGATTATGGTCTTGTTTAGAGAAACTGCACAGATGTTCTTTATGAGCATTCGGAAGAGGAAAGACTGTACATTACTTTCAATTTGACAGAAACCATGTATTTGAAAATCTTTGGTCTGAGTTTTATGATGAGGCCGTGAACCTGAAAAGTGGCATTTGTGATTAATAATGACATTTACAGACTTTAGGAATACTGAAATATTCTGTTGGATGGCTTTGTGTAGTGATAACATCCAGATGCTGAGTATAAACATCTGCCTCGGTTTGCTTAGGCATGGAAATGTGAATGAAAACAGGTATTGGTTAGTTTATTTCAGGGAAAGAAGTTTGGCCATCCATCTTTTAAAACACCTATTCTTTACTTGTCACCTGAAATCAACATTAAATAATTCAGAGATCAGTCTTATTCTCTGATGTTGAACTTCAGCAATTAGAAAAAAAATCTGTTTAATGGAAGTTGAATGCATGATGAAAAAACCGAAACAACCCCTGCATGGGACTTTGCATTGTGAGCCTAAACCTAAAAAAAGTTAGGCAATCAGGAACTGAAGCAAATGCCAAAGAAGCTACTCAAATTCAATAAGCTTATATATTAGACAGTCCCTAGAGGACACAGGAACACATGAATGAAGTTGATAAATGTTTTTGTCTCCTAAATAAAATAACAATTTGATTCACTTTGGGGATACACTGCAGTACTGATGTTGATTACTTCATAGATACTTTAAGTTCTTAGTAAGTGCTGTTCTCTGGGCATTGCATGCATACTGCTTGTAACAAAACTCTAGTAGGGAGTAGTTTTGGAGGATTTCTTGCCATGAGTACTGCTTTGAAAATAGGGAAAACAATCTTACTTTGATTTATGAAGTATAGAGGAGGCATAAAGATATTACCCTTCTTGTTATGGGATCAAAACCCATATAGTTGTCTTTAGGGGACTTCTCTCAAAGGAAAAACAACTGCTCTTGTGTTCATTGGAGAAAAAAGTTGGATCCTGGGATTACAATTTTATAATAAAAATTAGTATAATAAAATCCCTTAAGCCTTTTTCATGTGCTTCACATTACACCAGTTGCGGCCTCGTGGTTGAGGATTGAGTCCTGAGATGGTGGCTGCCCTGCAGCCATGCAAACAAAACAAAGGATTTGAAGAAGTAGTGTAATATTAAAAAGTGGCAGAAGGGTCTGTAAATCCACTGTGAAAATCTTGAGGTTGATTAGTTTCTTCAGTATTCTGCTATCAATGAGGAGGATGATTTTAATCTCTAAGATGCAAATGGTGGACTGAGAACCAAAAGAAGTCCATGCTTGTTGCTGCTCTCTAGCTTTTGGCACTTTAGAACTAACTCATGTTTTATCACCAAATATAGGTGTGTGAGCAGTAGTAAGTAAAATTCCAACCGCTCCACTCACGCTGTGTGTTGACTGCATTGTCAGATTAAACAGGACAGAAAAGCAAACCAGCATACTTGCCTGTGGGATGAATACCTTCTTGCTTAAGACCTCACTTTCCAGCTACAAGTCAGGGGGTTTGGTAGCTTTCCTGATAATTCTTCAGTTTCATACTTACTTCTGCTCAGCTTTATTGGTGTGGGGGTTTTTCAGCTCCCAGATCACAGTATCTTTATCCTCTAGTTTGCTATATTGAAAAGGCCTCATCAAGGAGGAATCCAGGTAAAGCCGGTTTCTGTTTACTTCCTAATCCTTTTCTGAGAAATTCTGCATCTGAGATGACTGAGTCTTGTTTGTGGCAGTATTCTTCCTGCCCTTCCTTCACGTTCTCTCTCACCTGCTTGTTTGATTACTATAGTTGGAATAAACATCTGATTAAATTTACATTTCTTTGTGTAAGAATTAAGAAAGAGAAGACAGTCCATGGCCTCAGTGTTTAAGCAAAATGGGGCCTTCTTATGTAAAAGACTACTGTGGCAGTGTTTAGGCCCAGACAACTTGCTATTTCCTTACACTTCTGAGGTTCAGAACCCAATTTAAAAGAGGAGGGGGAGGGGGATCAGACCTCAGGATTTATCTCATCTTGGAGGAAGGGGGAAAAAAGTAGAGAAAGTATAGCAACATTAAGAACATTAGAATTGCACATGTTGAAAATTTTTGTCTAAAGTTATAATTAAGAGGATTTGCCTTTAGCAGTGTGTAAGATAAACTAGCAATGATTGTATCTTTTATGTAAATGTTCAGTAATTGATGTATAGCTCATAAACGGACCCAGTGGCTGTTTGGGGAATGTGTTTATACGTGGTAAAATATATAAATACTTCTAGGTTCCCTGGAGTATTTTTCATTTCTTTCACATATGATTGATCAGTTTACCTAAAACAGAGTAGTTTGTTCTGAGACACAGTTTACAGATTCTGGCATGATGAAATGTTGTAATAGTAGGAGATGAAGTGCATGGGAAAAAGAAGGTATTTTTAATGGGAGACTGTAATCAGTGTCTGAACACTGGCTAATGGATAGTAGAAGATAGTAGCCTAGCAGACAGCCAGTCATAAGGACCATGTATGAAACGCAAATGGTAAATTAAATGAAGTCAAAGCTTGGATAAATGTTCTGAAGTGTAGTTCAGTCTGCTTTCCAAAAGGTTTGAATGAAAGACTTGGAAAATCCAGTCACTGGGATAAGTAGCAACTCTTCCTTTTTTTAATTTAAGCTTTTAACTTGAATGGCTGTGAATAGAAACATTGTCAAAAAAATTTTCCAAAGGTTATGTTTGTATAGGGTTGTCTGCACATTTAGCTACACTGCCTTTTTGCTCTTGAACTTCTATGAGGTGCTATGGTGAGAAATTAGAAGGATCTTGGCAATTTTATCTGTGACGCTAGTAACTGTCAGGGCAATTTTGTTTTGCTGTGTCTTAGGAAAACTGTGGCTGTATTTTACATTGGCAAGCAATTTGGTGCAATAGATGCTGGCCGCTAACCTGAAACGTTACAGAAAGTGAGGTTCTGACTACCATTGCATGTGGTGTAGCCAGGCAGAGTTGGCTTGGATTAGTTTTTTCCTTAGGGCCAAATGTCACTGCTACGGACTTGAATTTTTTCAAAGGAAATTAAAAAAAAAAGTGTTTTGTTCCTAAGGATCTCATGGTGTCTATACTCTAGAAACTCCAAACTGAGCTTCCTTGTGAAGTGTTGGAGTGCTTCAGATGTGGAGCTTCTGATTTGCTCTTCTCTTGAATATGGTAGTGTAGCTCATGTGTATGTGAACTTGTGTTGAGAAACAGACTAGTGCTTGGTAAATGGAGGCAATCAGGACATTCACCTTTTCCTGCTGTTTGGAATCAGCTACACCTTATTGAATTAAAAAGTAGGTTTCACTTCCATTCGAGAAAGTAGTTTCTCTTGCATTACAAAGGCTCCCTGCAAAAGAGTCTATAAAAATCAGTGGGACAAAGCATTGAAGAAAAATGTGCTCTGAAAGAGTGGTTGTATTTTCGAAATAACGTCTCTTGCCCTTTTCATAAACATGCATCTCTGTGTTTTGGCCATTTGGGTAGTAGGTTTATCAAGTGCTAAGCGAATGGGAGATGAAGATGATGATTATATATTAATTTGGTGATAGGGAAGTGATTGTTTTCAAGGCTAAGAAGCAAACCTTGCAGGGAAAACTGAAAGTTCTAGATAGTGAAATTAAATACCATGTTGGTACAATGCTCTATATTTGTTGGGAAGAGTAAAGATATGGTCTCACAATGTTTGAGTTTGGATAATCATGCAGGCTAAAGGTCTTGGGTTCTATTTTTCTCATCTGGGATTCTGTTGCCCCTTCTGAGTCTGTTTGAGACACCTGAAATACTTTAGCCTCCTGGTGCTCCTGTGAGGTCTGTTTGTACTACACCTCTCATTTTTCAGGAAGAGGACTGCATGCCCAGAGGCTTGACTGTCAATCAGAGAATCTATGATAAGACATTATACTTTAATTTCTTATGTTCTAACTTGCATCCTAGTTCATTACCTAGATGTGGGGTTATCCCATCCTGAAACAGGCAAGTGAAATTTTATATAAAGCAAGGCTGCACAAAATTCAATCCCACTGGGAAAACTGGTCCTTCACAAGGCAAACATCATCAGTATGTTTGCAAGTAGCGTTGATGGCACACCAAAACACCTATGATGATTTTGAGGGTAATGGTTGGTGAAAGGGACCAAACCAGTGGTTTTCCTGTGAAAATCTCTGAAAAGAGGCAGAAGGGGGAGAGTTAAGACTTGTTGAGAAGAGCGAAGTAGAATATATTAAACATGAAAGAGGAATATAAATCATAGGAAATTAAAATAGGAATTGACCAGAATAGGGGGAGCTGTGTGCTAAGGCCAGTGGAGATGTCTGCCCCTATAGAGATGAATATCTCAGTATGTGTGAAGACTCTGATCTGGAAATAAGATTAAAACAAGAATTGACCAGAACCAGGAGATGAACCATTGCACTTTCACAGAGGTGTCCACCCCCATGGAGATTAATATCACACAGAATAACAAAAATCTGATTTGGAAAGAAGATGAACATGAGTTCTCCATACCAAGGGGATGATCTTATAGCACTTGCATAGTAAACAGCCTTGACTCCCTTTCAGAGACTAATGCTCTGTTGTCAAAGAGCTTTTTCCAAGGCCATTCGAACACTTTAGCAGACTTAGCAACAAAACTACCGTTGAACATTTTATTAATGTTACAAAGCAAATCATGGCAAGCTTGCTCTTCTCATATTTAATCCTCTTTATTACACAGTGTAAGTAGTAAGCAGATCAAGTTTCTGCTTAAGCAATGAAGCATCACACTTATGTCGTTATTGACATATCAAATGGTTCTTTCTACCTCTGTCATTTCAACAAGCTCCTGAAAGCATAGAGTTTAAGAAGTTAGATCTCCTGTTGGGAGAAGTGCAAACTTTCCACAGTTTATGATTATTTCTTAGAAAAATGTGTAATATATTTTTGTATTTAACACTTCAATGCTGAAACACAACCTTTTTTTAGAAAAAAGGCAGATGTGTGCTTTTGCTTAGTTTTCCTTAAATGTTGATCTAATTTATTAAGATGAATGTGTTACTTTGACACTTTTCCTTAAACAACTGGAGAAATTGAATTTGAGCTAGCTCTTACTCAAAATATTAGTGTTATGGTTCATATTATCAATGAATCAGATTAGAAATACGCATCAGTTGAGAGACACTTCTAAAATTCCAGACTCTAAAAATTAGTCTTAAGATGAAGAGTAAGAGGATGATCTTAACAGGAACTTGCAAGAACTCGAAGTGCAGTTCTGAAGATGTCGAGTTGATCTGTTTTTGATAGCAGCAAATAATACAGCAAGATGTAGTGGCCACAAGTTGTAGCTTGGGAGGCTCAGTTTGGGTGCTATGAAGCATAGCTTGTGTGGATGAGAGTGGTGGAGCAGAACAGACTGCCCCAGGGAATCCCTGTCCCTGGAGACTTCCAAGTCTCAGCTAGACAGAACCACAGCTGACATTATAGTGTTGGTGATAGTTGTGCTTTTAAGGGAATATTTGGCCTAGATGGCCTCCAGAGGTCCCTTACAAGCAACACTTCTTTGATTCTAGTAGAACTGTAGTCTGCAATTTCATAGGGTGTGGGAACAGGTTGATGCAGGTTGAAAATGCTCCAGCTTGGCAGAATGGCTGGTTGGTCTCTGCTCCAGAGACACTTTCATAACCCTCATAACCTTTGCTCCTTCTCTGAACAGTCAGTTGAGATTTTATTTTTTTTTAAGTTATGCATTCCCACCTAACCCACTATCTAAGAACTTTCAAAAGTTTTTGTTTCTGATGAGGAATGGGTTTGCAGAAGTGCTTGCACTTCTTTCCTTGTTTTTTCCTCCCCCTTTTTTTTTTTTCTTCCTTCTCTAAAGCTGTGAATTGAGTAAGATTTATGGTTCTTGATGCAGACTCATTCACAAACTAAAGTTACCCTGCAAGTCAAGCATGAAAACAACTAGGGTTTAGAATTGAATTACTTGTTTCTATTCTTTAGTAAATATAGCTCTACTAGGAAGTGGATGTCTGCAAGTTCTTCTTATGATTTCCACAGTTCATGGAAAAAAGTGTCTTGCAGTTGTATTCAACAGCACTTGTTGAGGTAAAACCCCCCAGTCTTGGTTAACCCTTGGGTTTTTAAGGAGTTGGCCAAGTGAGAAGCTTCCTTTTCAACAGGGAAGACACCTTATGTGAAGTTTTCTGCCTGGCATGTTATGTCCTTAGATGCCTTGTTCCATGAAAAGGAACAACTTCTCTAGTTCACATGGCCTTTTTTAAACCGTGGGTGAAGGTGACTTGTCCATATGTGACAATAAGGTCACATTTAAATTAAAACATAAATTTAAAACAGTTTAGTTAAATCATTTTAAACTTCTGTATGGGTTGCTTTCATTCACTATTAAAATGACATATTAAAATTCAGTTTAGTATAATTTACCTTAGGAATGGATTAGGGTAAATTGGATTAAAGTATACTAATTCTGGAAAAAGAGGCTACAGAAGTTTTCCAAAGTTAAATAAATGACTTTAGAGTTAATTCAGACTAATTTTCCATATGTCATCTTAGGGTACATATTCTTTATTTCAGTATTGGTGAAAGAGTGTTTATAATCCAGCCCTTCCTTGCTCTGCTGGACATAATCCTCAAATATATATTTATATATTTTTAATGCTAGTCCTTGTTTTATCCTTCTCTCCTTCAGAGCCTTCAAAGGCCCTGTTGAGCCTTCTTCCTTGGTGTATCAGGGAGGTACATTTTTAATGCTCTCCATCTTATTTACATCAGAAGAAGAATGAACTCAGTTGATGTATTTTGCTTGTTCGTGTTGAGCTGTGTAGACTGGGCAGCTTTCAGGACAAGGCTGCTTTTTAGGATATTAATAAGGAAATGTGTATGAAGGGGTGTCCCCAACAAAACAAAACCCAACAAAACTTAACTGTAGGTATAGCATTAAGGTATATCAGCAAGAGTGTATTATGTGTTTGTGCAGTGTTTTCCCTGAGACTTTGTGGCTTCAGCTTCAGAAATAATGCAGGTAGGTCAGTTCCCTGAGGTGTCTGTGATCTGTTTTGGGGCAGTTTGAGGAGCTGTTTGCTCCAATAATCCCATCAGAGCTTTAAACCAAAAGGTAAGATCACAGAGAGGGAAATGTGTCCACTCCTTTGTGGCCAGAGTTGACAGCCCAGCTTCTGCCAAGGAGGGTGATGGTTGCAGATGATGAGCTGGGCTGTGACCTTTGCACTCCCATTCTCAGTTACTGTGGGCATTTGCTCAGCAAAGGGGGGAATTAACTCCTTCAGCTGCTTTAACCAAAGCCAGTGGGAGTTGGAGCAGTGAGCACGCTTTGTCAGCAGATTCTGAAAGGGATTAGTTTAAGTTTCCTTGAAGCTGTGAGCTCTGAAGTTATTACAGGCAACCTTCTCATGGTTAAAAACCAAGAAACAAGTTACTTCTTACCAAGAAAAACATGCCTCCTTTCCCAAACCCTCAAAACCAAACAACCCACAGAATAGCACCTTTGTATGTGATGCAATTGATGTGATGTATACTAGTACTTGGGAAACAAGCTTTACTCATATTGTCAAAACTTTTTGAGCTAATATATTCAGAATATTTAATATTTGTGAAAAGTAACTTACCTGTTTATACTGGTTTTTATTTATGATAGATTGAGGGACTTTTTTTTTTTTTTGTAAAGTTAGAATTTTAAACAGAAGCAGTTTCTGTTCCAGAAGTGTAGGGTTTGTCTTTATGTAATTAAAAAAATAAATTAATTTTCATCTCTCATTGTGTTAACTTGAACCATGGTTTAAGTATGTCTTAAGGTAGTGACATCTTGCTCCAACTGCCTAGTGATTTAATTCACTAGGTCAGATAGAAGCTTATTATCCCATTCTAAATAGTATCATAGCTAACTGCTAATTATTTCATGGTACTTTTTTTTTTTTGGCAGAAGCATTCAACTTTTAACTGTTCTGTAATCCTAAAATCCTGTACTTGTACCAAACCTATGAGCTGTTTCTAGAGCAACCAAAGCTTCAGCCTTTGTTTTGTACAAGATCAGTACAAAATTTTGTAGTATATAGACAATTTAGTGTAGATTCAGTGTAAAGTTTTAATATCCAAGTAAGTAGTTTTGACTGCTTACTGTATTGCTTGGTGCTTAACTAGGAGATTAAAAAGAGCAGATCTCTTTTGCTTAGCCAGCACAGAATTCTTAAGCAGTTTCTAAGGACAAGATGCCTTCTGTCTTGGGACTCTCACTACATGTAAAGATTGCTGTTAATGTCATTAAGGCTACAACCAATATAATATTTACTATATATGAAGGAATAGTCCCTCATTTAAAATGCATTCAGTTCAGGGTTACATAGTGCTATCTTTGAGATTGATGTGATTGTAGGGTTTTGCTCCCACTTCTTTATGCCCTGTATGTATCTTGTGGTGGTGTACTCTGTCACTCTGGTCCTCGTTTGCATGCTGCATTTTCAGTCTGGTGAGGAATTTGCGCAGTCTGGAGAACTACACAGGACTAGCAGCCTGTTTTCATAATATATTCTGAAGGTAAATATGCAGATAATCACAAAAGGCTTGTTTTAAAGTTCTACTTTGAGGAAGATCAGGAGTTCTAGGTGGTTTAGATGTGGAAAAATCCCCATCTCTCCCACTGGTCACTGGTGACATCTCCAACTGAAGTGATAGCACAGCTGACCCAGATTTGTTTTAGCTTTTTTCTTTTATTGCGCAGTACATCACTCCTTTTGCCTCCTTGCCATTCAGAACTCCAGGTGTAATGATAATTGAAATGCTTTTTAAATAGAAAACCCCACAATATTAATGAAAATCAGGAAAGAATGAGAAGCCAACAAATGATGGAGGAACAAAAGCAAGGAGATTGTATTTAGTAAGGTGGCTGGGTTGGGTTTTTTTACATTCTTCCCCCCCATGATTTAAAAGAAGTGTGAAGTTGGATCAAATTCTGATCAGATACATGATGTAGTACTGTAAAAGAGGGATTAAAAACAAAGTTAAGACAGTATTTGTTGGCCTAGACCTTTGGAATCCCATTTTTAAACACTGGCAGTGTTACATCTTGTTGAGCGTACTTGAAACTCTTACAGTTCCATGGAATTTCTGGGAAAATGCTTCATCTCTAAAGGGTATTTCTGGCTTATTTTTTTTAAACTGACTGTGCTTAGAAAAGTTAAGCAACCCTGTTCAGAGAATATTTCAGGACTATCCAAAGTAATTGCTATAAACTTTGTGGTTTGTAGTTAAAAATTCTCATTCCCAAGAAAAATCTACCCCATTTTTGGCTTACTATTTTGAATGAAATGAAAATTTTGAAGCCTTCAAGACTACATTTATAAAATAATTTTAAATATGCTGTGTGGGCTTCCAACTTGCTAGTGGAAACTGTTTTGTTTAGAAGGATGTCAAAACCAATTAAATTAATATTCTATGTGGTTTTGTGTATTGGAGAATGTGCTGTGTGGGATCTGGAGCTTTCCTTGGATTCTGTAGTGGTAGTATGTGCTGCTTGAATGAGTTGATTAACACTGCTGGCAATTCAAGTAGAAAGAAAAACCTGAGGAGAAATTATATTCAAGTGGGTAGCCACTTGCAATATGATACCAGTCTTTAAATTCCTAGAGCCAGATTAGTATGATCTGCTTTATTCTTACAAATACAGGCCTTGGGGTTTTCTTCGTTGTCAAGTAAGTACGTTGAAGTCACAGTTCGCTGCGGAGCCATATGTGTTATGGATATTACATGCTTCTAGCTTGAATGAGGGAGGGAAAAAAATGAGAAGTGTGGATATTTTTGTTTTCAGGCTAGGTTGATGCAAGCTTCTGATGTAGAGAAAGGCAATTTTATAGAGCATTTGGCACTGTTAGATGAAAAACTAAAAAAAATCTGCTTACGTTCAGGAAGATTGGTATTTTATTTCCCTCTTTGTGTTTCTAAGAGCACCTTAATTAAACAAGAAATCTTCCAAGCATTGCTGAAGCGATACTGCAAGATTGTTATAGCTGTTTTCATTGAAGCTATTCCTGCCTCTCTGTCTCGAATCTGTGAATTAAGCATGATTCGCTCTTCTCTTTTTACATGAGACAAGTACCATTCTAAAAGTCATCAGTAAAGTGCATATATTCCCTATATATTTCTTCTTCCTTGTTTTTTGCATATTTGGTTATTATTACACTCCTACCTCCTGCTTTGTTTTCTAATTCTTGAGCACTCATTCCAATTGCTTTCACTAATGCAGACAGAAGGGAAGCTGGGAGAGAAACCATGAGTAAACTGAAAGGGTTACTTTTCATACTGTTAAGTTGAAATAGTTTTGTTCAGGGGCTCTATTTCTGGGTTTTTCTGAGATAATCAACTTGCAAGTTGGACTCCATCATGTGGTTATAGATTTGTCTGGCCTAATGTATAATTTGCAGCTAGTTTTACAGTGCTTTTTTGGAGGTGGTTGGAGGGTTGCTTCCAGCCTGGCTGAAGTTTTCCAGCATTTGGAGGCAGGTGGTTGAGGATCTTGGAGTTCCTCTGAAACAAACTTCAGCAGGTACAAGGCTGTCCTGGGACCAGGGATTTGTGCTTTTGCCTGTCTCCTTCAGTATTTCTGTGACCTTTCTGCTTAACCTGCTCTCAGGATGGTAACCAGCTTCACTGCCAAGACTGTGGAAAAAAGTGGGAAGAGACTGGCTGAAGCTTCTAATTTGTGAGCTGTGGAAGACAGTATTACTCATGGTGGCTTTAGGCTGTCATGGGATAGAGTTTGGGCTGAACTTTACATATGGGTTTCGTGCTCTGGAAAGTAGGTGGTTATGGTAATTGTGTCTCCAAGCCTACTTCATTTCTATGAATGGAATATGGAAGCAAAGATATTTTTTTACTTCTCATGCTTGACTAGATTTTGACTGTTGTTTAAACTTAAAAATGTTAGTAACACATTTGGGTTAAGATGGCAAGCAGTTTTTCTTTTCCTGGTTTTCAGTGAGGTAAGGTTAGGAGTTGGTTCCTCATCAGCTGACCTGAACTGACATTCCCCCGGTGCCTCTCTTTTCCTTTCCTTGGCATGAACCTGCCTATTCCTGGTTTGCCAGTCCAGCCTGATAATCCAGCAGGAAACCATTCCCTGAGGTGCCACACAGGTGGAAGGGAGGGCCGGGAGCGATGCTAATGCCTCAGGGTGTCAGTGGGGCCAGCGGTGATCCTGGGAGTGCAGGGTTGAGCTCCGATCTTGGTGAGCTCTGGATCTCTGGCTTTGTGGCTCAAGTGAGTGTGGAGGTCAAAGTCGATGTGGCCACTGGGTGAGGTTGATGAATGTCAAATTGTGCCCCTAGGGTTTCCTTTCATCTGACTCTCTGTTTACTGCCAATTGTTTCAATTTTTTTCTCCACCAAACATGGCTGGGTAGTTTTTTAGGGCTTCAGAGTTAAAGTTTGTATATATTGCTTTAGCTTGGGTTGACCGCTTGTGATTGGTTAAAAATGGTGAAGTGCCCACTCCATGTCCTTGCACTCCTCACAGTTACAGCTGCAGCTAAAAGGCTGGAAATCCTCCAGAATCCTCCATCTGCTTCTGGGAAAGGATGCCATTTATTTCACCCTCAAACACTCTGCAGCGCTCATTGCCACCAGTCCTAGATGCACACCAGCTGTATGCTGGCTTGCCCAACTTGAATGCCTGTATCCTCTGTAAGCCTCCTTTATGAAAACATTCCCTAGCTCCTGTGTTATGTCTCCTTCAACTGCTCAGAAAGGCTATAATGTTACCTTAAAGGATTTTGCATGCTTGTAATTGTGATGTTATTTTTCTCTTGTGTTTTAAAACTGTAAAAGGTCAGAATTGATAATCAAATCTACATCCCTTTCTAGACTCAAGTTAAAATGTATGCTTCCCCTAATATAAATGATTTAGTAGTCAGGCTGTTTGTAACTTTCCTTGGATAGCATGTGGAAAACCTTTTTATAAACATGAGCACACTATAGTTAGTGTGCCAGCATATTGGATATGTTTTTCCTATTGCAATTTTTTTTTTCCTAAGTAGTCCACCTTTAGTGTTAGGCAAATGGGGAGTCAGTCTCTTACTGATGTTGGTAATTTCATGCTGAAAGACTTGAAAAGGGCAGGCTAATGAAATAGTTGAAGTGAAACAATTTCTTTTTTTACTCAAGCTAACTTTGAAATCCCTCTTGATGGCGTTAGTCCCATCTGAAGGTGTCTACAGTGATTTCTTTTCTGCAATTTGAAACCAGAGAGTGTTTCTGTAAAAGTGGGCCTGTAGTTTGCCATGGGAGCTTAGTACGTTCTTTTTAATAAAAGGATGAAAATGCTACCTATTCTAGACAAATCATCCTAATTATATCCTTCCACTGTAATTGCATGTGTGGTATTATTAGGTGGTATTAAAGATGTAAATGATTAACATTTATCGTCTGCAGATTTATTCTTTTTATTGTGGTTTCTAGGCTCTGTTTTCTAAATTGTTGGTCTTGACAATGTTGTGTGGAGAAAGATGCTTCTAATCATAATTTTATTTTATGGGTTCCATGTACCATTTGATGTAGATGCAAAGCAGGTTTTAACTATAACACTTTGAACAGATCTATATTTTTATTGGAGTGGTCAATGAGGGATAGCGTTCTGCGATTAAAAACTCCTCTTGTGGTTTGAGCCCACCCAGATGGCAGAAAAGTAGGAGGCAGTCGCTCCCTCAATTCTGCTCCTCTCGAATGGGATGATGAGGAGAAAATACAACAAAAGGCATGAGAGTCTAGACAAAGGACAAGGAGGTCCCGCTCACCAATTATGGTCACAGGCAAAAGACAGGCTCAACTTGGGGAGATAAAATCAATTTAATTTAAACAAAACTACCACCAATTTACCCATTGAATCAGAGTAAGACAGTAATAAATGCAACTGGATGTTAAAAACACCTTCCCCCCACCTTTCCCCTCTTCCTGGGCCCACCTCTGCTACCTTCCCTACAGCAGCCCAGGGAGGCAGGGAATGGGGGTTGTGGTCAGTCCCAGTCCATTCTGGTGGAGACAGTCCTCCATGAACTTCTCCTACCAACGTGGGTCCCTTCTGTGTCCTCCCAATGCCAGATCATTCAGTGTAGGCCTCCTAAGGGAAATCTTACAGGAGCCATGCTAGTAGCCCCCTCCCCTGCTACCAACCCCCCCTCAGGCACAAACCCAATACAACCTCAGAGCTTAAATGCACAGTACAGAAAGTGTGACTGTCTCCCACTGTAGGTTTTTTTTTATCTGTGACTTTTTTTTTGTTGAAGGTATTTGAAGTGGACAAGTGATACTAATTGAAGTAATCTTGGTAGTACTATTAACAGGAATACGTGATTAGGGAATGCTCTATATGGCCTCTTTGGGTTACCGGTGGTGGTATTACCCATTAACATGTTACCACATTTGTGTTTACTAGAGCTGCGGGTGTTTTTTTTATTGTCTGTTTGTTTATTTATTTTTAAAATAAAAAACCCCATTTGCCAGTGACCACTGTGGCCTTTCAAGTTTGCTTTGTAGAAACTTAGGACATAATTTGTGTCATATTCAGTATGGACCTTAGGGATGTAAATACACAAGTATATGGTTTTGACAGACTGTTCCTAGAAAAGATGTTTTTCAATCTATTTTTTTCCCTGACTTTATCAAGTAAATTTTAGCATTGTATGTTCTTATACCTAAGCTCAGAATCAGACTTTGTGCTTCAAGGGCATTTAGAAAAAAATCCTTGTATAGAAACTTCCCAATGATCTCATTGCAAACAGGGAAAATAGAGTTGAAAATACCGTTTTGAAACCCATTTCACTTTTTAAGTAGTGTTGGCTATATCTAGAACAAACAGTAGAAAGATTTCATATTATTGTTCTGTATTGTGCAGGCAAAATAGAGTCTGTGGTGTTGACTTATTCTCATAGTTGAGTCATTCATCTCCAGTTTGCAGTTGTGGAAAATAAAGGGGCTTTCTGGAAAGAGATAAATGTAGCTTAGAGAGCTTGCTATGTTTCTCAATATGGTCTGGATTTTGGCTGTTGGTGTAGGACAGACAGAGAGCCCTGTGATGTGTTTGAAAGGTATTAGTTGTGTTTGTGACAGTTTATTTCAAATTGGCAGTAGTATATTCATGTGATGTTAAATATAATTTTTCCCATAATTGTTAGAAGTCACTACACTTGGTTGCTGTTTAGTCCTTATAATATGCACTGTAGACTTAACTCCAAGTTAGTTAACTTAGTGTTAATTGGAATGTTAATTGTTCTAGCAATCAGACTCCTAAGAAAATGGATCAATGTTAATTGTTCTAGCAATCAGACTCCTAAGAAAAGGGATCTCTGATTTTTGGCAATGGTTGCAAAGGGTCTGTGAAGATGTTGAGGCCTGTGTTTGGGTACATAGAGCTGCAAGCATTTTAAACATGACATTCTTAATACTTAGCTACCAAATTACTTCTAGAGGTAAAATGTTAGACTGTCCTCATCTTGAATCTTGTTGAAAGGTCAAAGTTGTTTCTAGATCTTGTAAGAGTTAAGTTTTACAATATTGTCCACTACTACTAAGTAAGACGTTACTTTAATGCTCCTTGGAGATCTCAGAATAGATGCCTGCATTTTCTCACCCTTCCTGTTTAATTGATTTTTGTTGGTCAGTAAATCTGTGTAGATCCCTTTAAGTAATGGAAGGAGAATGAGACCAGTAGGATTTACTTAAATGATTTATAATGTTCCCATGGCCATCAATATAATAGCTGAATGCTGTATAGAAGTCATGAAATTTGATGTTATAACTTCCCTGTTTTTAAATAAGATTTGTGGGATTTAATACCTTCTCTCAGAGAATGTTTGCAAATGAGTAGGAGAATGCATATCAGAAAAAAAGAAATAAACTGATCACACTTTACATTACACAAATACATTTTGTAATCTCACTCATTACAAATGCAAAGCGTCCGTGTTGGAGGTAATAGAAAACATGAAATTGCAGGTGCTTGCAAGCTGTGGTTACAAACAAACTTTGGAATTTAGAGGAACGGCAATTTATCTTTTTTTGAAAACTAGTAACTTCAAAATACCTATTTCTGTTTAATGGGCTGGTACTCATCGCAGGTAGAGTCATTCTCTCTTTTGAGTCTGCAGTGGGAAAACCTTTAGCTGAACAGTGAAGAAGTAATCTTCCTCTTCACTGACTGCTACACTTTTATCTGTGGAAGAAACCCTTTGAGAACGTGCTCTTTGTGTTCCTCTTGATTTTTGTCTCTTAACTTATCCGTTTGATTTCTGTTCTTGCAGGTAATGGAATAAAGTGTTCAAGTTACTAAGTTTCATAACTTCTTAGCAGTAGTACGAAGTCTGAGGACTTCTACGAGGTGGTGGTGACAGCAAATCAAAGAGCCAACTTAAATTGTTACTATTAAGTTTTGGCACAAATTTAAATTTGTAACATGTTTAAACTTTTGAATGTTTCTAACAAAGCAATTTGTGAGGAAATTTGTATGTGTGCTGTTTGTTGTTTCTATAGAGCTGTAAATGTGAATGGCTCTTTCCTACACAAAAAATGAGTCTAATTTCCCTTCTCTAAAAAGCTTATGCTCTGAGACACAAGGCAAACTGTGGAGCAGTAGCTTAAATCAAGGATGTAAAAGAATGTGAGCAAGAAAAATGCATCTGAGTTAAAAGATGAAATTCCTGATTTTGTTCTCAGATTTTAAACCGTTATTTTAATCAAAGCTTAGGAGAAAACCTTTACCTGCCCATTTAAAAGTAGCAATTTTTTATGGAAATAGGAATGCTGGACATTCAGCAGGTTATAGGCCTATAATGTATGATCCAATGTGGAAGCATATATATAAATGGAATGACATGAGTTAGTAGAGGAGGCAGAAGTGCCATTTTTCATAGAGGTGGAATCTACAGGACTGCATTAACTTTGTAAACATTTTAGTGAAGGTCAGTGTTAGCCAAGCAGTGATTTATAAGGAATGGCGTAAATTTTTTTTTTGTCAACACCCAAAGGTTTGCCTTCCATCGGTACTCACTTATTACTTGCTGGTGTTTCTTCCACTCCCTCCTGGTCCCTCACCTCCCCACAAGCATTCCAAAGATAGCCCAGAAATACTCTTGGGTAAAATCAACTTGAAGGCTCTGGAGTGCTTGTTGTAAGGAAGAGATTAGATTTGTTTGGACAGGAATGTAGAGTTGAATTGCTCATAGCATGGTGTCACGCAAGTGCATGTAAATTGTTCTAACAAACAAATGGTCACATTTTATTTTACATGTTATGTTGTTACAAGATCTGTTTCTACAAGCAGCCTAGGTTGGAAATAGTAGAAAACATCAGACAATTTCAGATGCTTGTAAGCCATGTTTATAAATTCCCAAACTTGTTTGTTGTTAGGTGTGAGTTTTTATTTTTTTGTGAGAGTAGCAGTTAATTTTTTAAATTTTTTTTTTTAGGAGAAAAGCTGTTCTGTGTAATCTTATGTGCACTAATTATAAATGCAACATTAACTTCAAATGTAACCACAAAATAAATACACTTTGCCAGATGTTTAAATAGTGTGATTTCACAGGTGTTGCACATGTGAATTCTATCTTCTTTCTGTGGACATTAAATTCCTGGCTGGTAGGCTTAAGTACAATTAAGTACAACTACAAGAATTATCAGAAAAATTATATTCTTGGTTTTTGTACATAGCACACAGTTTCACGTATTAAATTTTTTACTCTAAACTTGTATTTCTCTTGGAATTTCAGGCTTCATGTATGCAGCAATTTTTGTTAAAGCTGTGTCCAGCTTTTTCGCAGGAGCACATCGTTTTTGTCAAAAATCAGTGACTAAGTGTGCAACGAAGTAAAATGATCAAAAAGCATTGGAGAAGAAGTCTAAACTAAAGAAAGACTTGGGGTTAATGCTTCTGTTCTCACCACCTTGCATGAAAGCACTTTTTTCTTCTCTAGCCATTTAAGTGTGGACCTGAAAGGATTCCTGGTGTTTCCAGGTTGTCTTTTTCTATCTAGCTGGGACCTATCTGTATGGTGGATGGGGGAGACACTGCCTCCTACAGTGAGGTTTAAATTTTCTGCCAGATTATAGCCATGAAGTTGATTCAAACATGTAGAGGCTGTCCGTATGTGATGCCACCTTCTGGTAGTGTAACCCATGAAGACCCTGTCTGGGGACCCTTTTGGGACCTTCAAGAAGGTGGATGGCAAGAAGAGTCAGCAGATGGCTACATGTCTGTGTGAGCTCTCCTTAACTTGCAGACCGTAGGCTCTTAGGCTTGCTGTGGAGCAGGAATTTTGTAAATGCTTGATGGTTTCTTTTTTGGCACAGATGAAGCTACATTGTTGTTTCCCATTTGAATTAAAATGAGGAAACTCTTGTGGTCTTTTGCTTTGTCTCTTCACTACGCTGTTGGGAAGGTTGGCGTGAGCTTGTCAAACTTCAGACTTTTAGTGTCTGCATAACCTCAGCATGATACTTTCTTCTCCTGCCCTGACCAAACCTTTTTTTCCTCTTTAGTGAGGGAAGCAAATGAAGCTTTGAAAAAAATGCTCGAACTTCCTCAAATATTGGTGTGGGTTGTTTGGTTTTTTGTCGTGGGGGGTTTTTTTAGGTTTGTTTTTGTGTGTGGTTTGGGGTTGGTTTTTTTTTTTTCTTTTGGTGGGGAGGGGATGAGGGGAGTTTGTTTACTTGGCTTGCTTTTGTTCTCCCTGCTACTGAGTTTCTTTCAAGCCCCGCTTTGATGCCCCCTACCTTGACCCTCCGCCTCCCGGCGGGGGCGTGGCGGTCCCGGGCGCGGCCAGCAGGTGGCGGTAGAGAACATGCGCGCGCTCTCTCGCCGCGGCGCTCCCGGCCCGAGCTGCGGAGCGGCCCCTCCGCGGTGGGCCCCGGTCCCTCACAGCCGGAGTCCGTGCTCCGAGCTCCTGAGAAATGCTGTTTGAAAGGTGTATTTTTTTTTTTTTATTCCTTCTTCGTTTTTTTTTCCCCCTTTTTTTTTTTTTCTTCTGAGATTTACTAACCTAAACTAAGAGCTAACACCCATTAGCAATGTGTGTGTGTGTAAATTTTAACAAGCACATTATTTCAAAGCTAGCTCATGCTGTAGGCAGCAGCTGATTTATTTAGGGTTGTGTGAACTTTTCCCTCCTAAATTCCTTATCTGTCACCTGCGAAATTGGAAACTGTTGGATTTCATTTCACCAGCCATCCTCTTTCCCCAAAGGTCTACAGCAGTTCATGAGGTGCAAAACTGGAGAAATACTAAAAATCAGGGAAAGCCTATTAGCTCTGTTGAAAAGCTGATGTAGCTGAGATGGTTTGGAATTCAAATGTGGAAATGTAGCAATGAAATACCTCTTCCCCTCTCACTCCTATCTTCATGTTGTCCTGAAAACATAAATTTTGACCAATTTACAAGCCTATGCAACTATGTGGGGCCATATAAGCAGTAGTTGTTGCACCTTGTCTTTCCCAAGTCCGCAGCATGTTTGACAAGGGCAGCCTTGTGTACAATTTTACCAGCTAAGGTCAAAATCCATCTGTCAGTAAACCAAAGGTGTGTCTGGCTGGCGGCAAGGGCTCCCTATGGAAATCTGCCTGGTAGAAGAGAGCATTTCACTCTCCTGCTGTTAAATTTGAATTTTTGAATTCAAAATATGGGAATTTGAATCCCCCAGTCTGGGGACAGGCATGAGGAAAGAAGAGACACTCCTGGTGCAGGGGCTGCTCTGGTCTGTGTGGCAAGACACCCACAGCCTTAGGTGTGTGCCTGCACCTCCAAAGTGTGGAGGAGGCTGGGTCAGACCTCCTCTGCCTTTGATGGGTGAGCTGCTTAGGTATTTGGATAACATATGCTAATTTTTATAAAGTCTTGTGTACCAGATGATATGATTCAGTCATTTACAACTGCTTCAGGAAGCAGTGTGTACCAACAGTAACTTCAGTGATGACTTGCATGGAAGTGTCCGTTGTATATTTTGGACAATAAGTCTGTTTCACTCCTGGGACTTTGGAAATAGTTTCCTATTCAAAGTAATAATTAGCATAACTAATTATTATTTAAGAATTGTAGTGTCTTAGGTTTTCTCTGACATACGTACTTAGTGTTGAAATCACTTACCTACATAAGAGCAAAGCGGTTTACTTTTTGTAGTTCCCCTTTCCTGCCTCTTTCCCTTTGTTTTGAAGTTCTGAAATGCTCTAAAAGGCTCTTCTGGAAAATCAATTTGCTCTTTGTGTTGGTTTAATGCTTAACACTTGCTGCGTGTCCTTTGTACTGGCAGCTGTGGAATGCTCTGCTGCAGTTGAATTTGTGTGTTTTCTGACATACTAAATACAGTAAGAAACTTCCTTAGGAAAGGAAGGGATTTAGGTTTGATTTTGGTGTTTAAATGTTTTGAAAGAATAGTGTTTTCAAGATTAACAATTCCATAGTTCTGTGCACAAATGTTTTATGCAGTCTTGTACAACTTTTTTTGTGTTGCACTTCAATAATTGATTTTCTATTCCACTCAGTAAACTTGCAACCATTTTAGAACACTTTTAAAGCAAAAGTGCTGTTGCATTTGTATTGCCACCTGCCTCCTGTGTTACAGGGGAAACCTGAGGTAGGAAGGGATAGAAGTTGAAGTATGATAGATATTGTAAAGGTTAAGTGATACGGTTTATTTTCTTAACAATTTGTTTTGGTGGTGTTTTTTTGTTTGTTTGTTTGGTTTTGTTTGTTTTGGTTTGTTTTTTTCCCCACACTGTAGGGAAGAGTGAGTTATCCTGAAAACTCACTAATTATGACTTTTATACTTGGTCTGGTACAGCAAGGCTGACAAGCCCCTTCATGAACTTGCTGCTTATCTCTTGTGTATATTTTCAGGAGACTTGCTCATGTATAATTTGCTTTTTCAAAAGGAGTAAAGGAAACTCCAGGAGGTGTTAGGAATATTGTGTGGTTATCTTGAGCAGTAGTCGCTAATTGGGCCAAAGAAATCTTCTAAGCTTTTTTTTTTGAATTCTTTTTTTCTCATTAAACTTGTTTTAGAAAGTAGGGAAATCATCTAGCGGGTTGGGGTGTTTTTGTTGCTTTTTTTTTTAGCTGTAATTTTCAAACTTCTTTCTCAGCAGCTTCTAAATACGAATCTTGCTGATGATTTCACAAGGACCATCAACTACTTTGAAGTAGTTACTGTCCTTTTGAAAACCATATTAATGGTAAGTTAGGAGAAAACAGGAGAAGACGACCTTGTAGTTGTTGGCATGCATCTTGGGACTAGCTGAGTATGTAACTGGGAGGGACAAATGCCTAGTGGCAAGGCTTTGAAGAATATCATGAGAGACGTTAGTTTAATTTAAATTGAAATTTAATTTGGCAATTGATAAGGGACATTCACAGCATGTTGATAAAGAAGAAAACAAGCTTTCTTTAAGGGGAGGTATGCAAAATTGCAAGTAGGGAAATGAAAATTAATTAAAAAAAAAAAGGGAAAAAAGGAAAAAAGCTGAATGCTAACTCTGATTGCAATTCCTTTAAGAAATCTAGTGAAATCGCTAGAAATTTGAGGCATGCATTTAAGCTGCTGGAAAGAGTTCTGTGAATCAGATATGGTCTCCTGAGTGCTTCTAGGCCACGTGGTAGAGGGCAGAAGATAGAAGCAAAGACCACGAAGGCAAAACTGCCCATAAAAATGTTGTACCAGTAAAATAAGTTTTGAGCTGTCAGTGGCTGCTAAGAAAAAGGAAGAGTATGTGTTTGAGACATGGCTGGAATATTTCTGAAAATACTGGTGTGGTTGGAGGTGGTGGTGGTGGGGAAATGTACCATAGATATTAGTTGATTTCAGCACTGACTACTGTAATCCAAATGAGCAATTCGTGAAACTTTTTTTCTTTTTCTTGATGCTCATAGTGACTGGCTGGTAATATTGGGAGTGGGTTTCATCCAGCACGTGCAAAAGGTCCTAGGGTATAAATAGAACAAAGGCATGGTGTTGAGACACAGAGCTGCATGCTAATAAGGGCAAGCTTGGACTTTGAAGGACCTTTTCTGTGACCTCTGATGTGCCTGTAGGGAGACACTGGCCACACTTGTGCAGTGTTTTGAACTAATCAGGTCTGTGCAGTAATGATTTTGAACTAATCAGGTCTGTGCTCTAAAGTATTACGCTCTTGGAGGGAGCCTGCCTGGATGTTTCAGTCCACAAATGCCTTGTCAGCATTGTCTAGTGGAGCTCTGGTGCTAGGAGAAAAACAGGTTTTGGCTGAGAGCAATTATAATACAGTTAATGAGGAGGGTGCAGCTTAAACTCAGACCTTGAGGGTAGAGTCCACTGTAAAACGATTTTCAAAGTTTGTCAGAAGATGTGAGATAAAAAGATGCCCTATTGATAGAGGCTTTCATAGCAGTTAATCAAAGGAGGTAGTTACCATCAAAAGCAGCTGCTTATACAAAATGCTTTCAAAGACAAATGAGGAGGTCGAACTGTGCGGTGAAGGGTAATGCTGCACTACCCTGTAAGCTGGAGGGGTGGTTCTTTAGCACTTTATTAACAGTCCTTCTGAGGTCAATGGTGGAGAAAAAGTGTTAAACCAAAAATGTCCTAGCTTAGCAATAATATTCACCATATTCACACTCTGTGGACTTCAGAAACTTTGATGTTATTGGCTGTGGACTGATATCTAGGTAGCTTTGCCCTGAAGACGTACTCCATAAAGTGCAAGGAGCAAAATATTTACCAGGCTTTTGTTTATTCTGATCCAGAATATCCTCAGAAGTGTTTTGATAGCTTGGGGGGAGGAACAAAGCAAGAACTCAGGTTATCTTTGTGTATTCAGTGACTTAATTTTTTGGCATGAGATGAGTAACATAGAGGTGTTTGGTATTTTTTAAAAAGGTTATATGGTAGGGCATGCCTTTTGCTTCCTATAAACTCAATTGCTGTATTTTCATTATTAGTGAGATGAGTCTCAGTCTTACAACTGAATATGTGGAAGCTTTCTGTTTCCCATAAACCTGGCAAAAGTCTGTAGTTAGTGGATTTGCAGCTCTGTATGTTTCAAAGCCTAGGAGCAAAGCAAGGTGCTTTGAGGAGGGGAACACTGAAAGGCTTTTAATCCCATGGGAAAACTGCACCACGGCAGTGTTTGAGAAGCAGTAGTTTGGGATGGTGTCTGGTATTGATCAGACAAGCAAGAACTTGGCACCTCTGAGGAGAAAGGCCCAGAGCAAGATGGTTTTTCAGAGGAAAAAATCCTTTGGAAGTTTGCTCTTTTTGAGAATAGCTAGAATATTTTGAGAATAGCTAGAATATTTTTGAGAATAGCTAGAATATTTTTGAGAATAGCTAGAATATTTTTGAGAATAGCTAGAATATTTTTGAGAATATTAACATATCTACAGAATTACTGCTGCTAGGCTGACTCTAGATTTAAGCCTTGGCTACCTAAAGTTGGTTTTCATTTTTTTTGGGTACCTACTGTTTTGTTTGACCAATATATGCAAAACACTACACATTTCTGTTTGCAATGCAACCAGGTGATTTACTCTGTTCTGTGGTTGGTCGTGTTGTGTTCCTCTGTGGCTGAGACAGTGTGTCGAGGGAATGCCTCATCTAGTTAGTTAATGGAAATGAATGGAATTAGGAGGGAAATGGTAGCCAGCCTCAGATGAAGATTACCGTAGTCCATTTAGAAGAATTTCTTTCCAATGCTTGTTGCATGTAGCAGAAGATGTCAGCAGACTAGATTACTAGGCTCATTTCAATCATGGCTGATAGTACGCCTCAGCATAAGAATGAATTCTTGAAATTCCTCTGCTAGTCACTGTGAAAATATGAAAAAATACAGTGCTTAGTAGCCAAGCAACGTAAGATTGACATCCTGTTATTTGGACTTTGATCTATTACATAAACCGGTTGATTGTAATAGGAAATGAAGTAAAGTTTTTTTAAGACTTAATCCCAGAGAGACTATACATGTTCCAAAGACAGTCTTTAAGGATCACCAGCAATGTTTGTTTTTATCACCTGGTAGAGGAAGCAATGTAATGAAATAGTTGAAAACAGAGTATCTCCTGTGATCAGTCATGCCTCAGACCACAGAAATATCAAAAGATTTGTGTTGTGTTGCTACTCATTTTGAAAAGGGCAAGTGATCTACTTAATTTTAAAAACATGGTGAGCTGAAAATGTTTTGAACTTGGACCAAGAATCATGTATAGTTGGCAGTGTAATGCTTTAGGAGATACTTTCCTGTCTAGAAATTAATGGAAAACAGGAGTGACTGTTTCTTTTCGGTAAATAAGAGTGTCATCTACTTCACAGTACAGCAGAACGTGCTGTAGAGTAGGAAACACTTGATTGTGAATTACAGGATATGATTGCTTTTGTCAGTCTTGAGTGTATGGAAATATAGAGGTATGCTCCAGTAAGCTGTATGCACCCTGCAATAGAAAGAATTTTATTAGATAGTCCAGACACCAGTTACTTTTGTACTTGATAGACTCTTTCAATTATGGCTTTTAGCCATCTTTTGCAGAACAAGTGAAATGGGAATAATGGGTAGAAAAATTGATGACTGAATACTACTTTTTCATATTATGATGTGCTCATGTTATGGAGTCTTATGTGATCAGCTTATTATTTGTGTACTGCAACACAATATATGAAGATTGCTGTGTAACTTGAGAGGTGAAACAGGTGTGTAAATTACAAATGTAACTGTTCTATCATGCTGTGTTTTCAAGGTAAAACAAAGAGGGGAAATGGCTCAGCAGTAAAATAAAAAAGAAAGGGTTTTATTTAACTAGTGTCATAGTTTGATTCCAGTAAATAAAAACCAAACCACCAAACAAAATAACCCCAAAAGAACAAACCTTATGACCTTATTCAGTCACTTCCTCTGAACAACTTTTTTATTAGATGCATTATTGAAGACCTGAAGTCTGATATACCTCCTAGAGTGATACTGGAAGACTCGCTAAAAAGTTTGTGCAACCTTCCAAAATCTTGAGAAATAGCTTTGTCATCTGTATTCAAATCCAAGTTCTTTTAATTTGTCATGTCTTTTGCTATCTTTAATGCATTAATCAAATATTTATGTAACTACATTGGAACAGAATGTGGCAATTTGTTACCTATAGATTAAGGCTTAGCTTTAAATTTCTGAACACTGTTTTTTTTAATCTTTCAAATAAAACAAAAAACCCAAGCCCGATATGAATTGAGACCCCTCAACAGTTACATTTCAATCTACAGTTCTCTGTAGACTGTACATCTTTACCATCCTCAGATATAGATGGTAAATGATGATGGATAATGATGTTTGCTTGATACTTCCACTTAGAAAAAAGACCTTTTTTCTCCTCATGTTTACTTACACCACCCCCCCCCCCCCCATTGGTGCCCTAGTCATTATGTTAGTATGTAAAATTAATCATTGTATGCAGATTTGCTGAGAGCATTCTACTCCTCATGAAGCAGTGGACATTCCTCGCCTGGAAAGAAGTGAAGGTGGAAGGGGGAAGATACCTAGAAAGAAATACACTTTCAGGTTCAAGTTCTGTATTCAAATCAGCTTCAAACTAGGTTGAGGTTTTCAATTGCTCACTCAGAATTTTATTTAATTATGTTAATCAAGGAATAGCTGAAGAATAGCTAACTTATTAAGCTATCCTAATGGCTATTCTATTAATAGCTAAGGGCTAATGTAGCAGTTAGCTCACTGTTTTGGTTTTTTTTTTCTCACCAAACTGTGTCTCTTTTCTCTTGGACTGTATACAACTAGTCCCACCAACTGAAGATACTAACAGAGTAAAGCGTTTCATAGCACTGGTATAGTGATAGATTTGTTTTATGCAATGTGCTTCTAGCTATGTTTAACTTTCCTTTATTTTTAGAGATAGTGCTTAGAACATCTTAAATAAGCCTACGACCAGACTTCTTCCTTTCATCATTGTATAACTCAACCCTTTAAAATTAGCAGAATGTTTTCCAAAAGAATTGAAATACCTGAAGCAATTGCCTGTGTGTAGATATCATTATCTCCCTCTAACTACAACAGATTAAAGGTAAAAATGTACTTTTGTGTGTACCATGTCCATGGTTCATGTGCCTGTTACAGAATGGAGAAAGCATAAGTTGAGAAATGTTGATTGTCCTCGTCAATACTGAGGACAACATTTTGTATTTCTTAGTCTTCTGTTAGCTTGTTGGTTAGTGAATCAGATTCTCTTTCTCTGCTCAAGCTAAAAGCTTAGGAGCTTGAAAAATAATGTTTCAGTATGCCATTCCTCTGGATGCTTTAAAAATGCATTTTTAAAATTCATGGATTCCTTAATACAGCATTGCTTCTGTTGAGCCAGTTGTCCAGCAAGAGTTAGGAAACTTCACACATTCTGTCACTGGTGCAGTTGAGCCTTTTGATACTTGGCTTATCTGAGCAAGAAAGTTGTCTAATTCCATTTGTAAAACAGCCGTGACTAAAGGTAGTCTTTTGGGGAAAGGTTAGAAGTTCTTTTGCATAGGAAGTGTTGTGCCCTTCCACACAAATGTAATATTTGCTGGAAGAAATGAATATTTGCTTCAGGTGGAATCCTCAGCTAAGGCTGCTGTCTTCTCATTCTCATGGTGGATTAAGAAAGAGTCAGGGAGACTAGTCTGGCTGCTACTTATCGCAGTTGGGTGAATACCATCGCCAGCTGTTAGTTCCACCTTCCAACTCTCAAATCCTCTGGTTTTACCTGGCTGCTCTTGCACTAAACCTGTGAAATACAGATTTGAAAAAAAAAAAAAGGGGGTTGTGTTTTTTTTTTTTTTCCCCAGTTGTTGTTCTTGTGCTATAGATTTGGAACTGTCCAGTGCAGAGCCATTAAGATGATTAAGGGAGTGGAACATCTCCCTTATGAGGTAAGGCTGAGGGAGCTGGGCCTCTTTAGCTTGGAAAAAAGGAGACTGAGGGGTGACCTTATTAATGTTAATAAATATGTTAAGGGAGAGTGTCAGGAGGATGGAGCCAGGCTCTTCTTGGTGGCATTCAATGATAGGACAAGCAGCAATGGGCCTAAGCTGGAACATAGAAAGTTCCACATACATATGAGAAGCAACTTCTTCACAGTGAGGGTGACAGAGCACTGGAACAGGCTGCCCGGGGAGGTTGTGGAGTCTCCTTCTCTGGAGACGTTTAAAGCCCACCTGGACACGTTCCTGTGCAACTTGGTCTAGGTGATCCTGCTTCAGTGGGGGGATTGGACTAGATGATCTTTCAAGGTCTCTTCCAATCACTAACATTCTGTGATTCTGTGAACTGAGATTTAACTGACTTCTTAACAGTCATGCAAAGGCCAGAGATGAAAATAGGATGGGCAGTCCACAGTCCAGGTATAGAATATGTAGAGACAAGTGTGCTTAAGTCAGGCCACCTTCCACACTAATTCTTCCTGGAGATGTCTACTCCCAGTAATTTCTTCTGGATTATTTTACTGTTCTGAATTTGCCTGTGTGGGACTTGTTTTTCCCTTAATTAAGAGCATGAAAGAATTTGTAGGGTTACAAAAGGAAAGATTTATGTTGTTTGTAAGTGGATCTTCCCTCTTTATAGCAACCACAAACCCAACATTGGAAGTTTTATGGGAGTAGGAAATTTACTGGGGATACGGTAGTACTGGTGGAGAAGGAGCCCGAAAGTTGTTTTCTGTTCTTATTGTGTAATAAAGCTTGTTTGCATGTCCTGTGTGTTGCTGCCAGAAGGGGAGGGTTTTGATTTCAGTCCTGCTGACTTGTATCATTTCTCTGATGCCAGTGGAAGGATGAGTGTCTGAGGACAGGGCCACCTTTTCAGGGACAGTATCTGTTTATGCTCAGTGGCTTCACCAGAACCAGTAAAGTGGAGGTCTTGAATAGAAAAATGTAGCTTTGTTATAGATCTTGACAGGCTTGAATGCTTATCAATGTTATTTTCTTTTTACTCAAATTTGGCTACTAATGCTTTAGAGGATATGCTGGCAGGTGATCTAATTCAGAATTTTGTATTTGCTTGGTTAGAAAGATTTGCTAAAATAGGATATGTTTGACAGATTGGTTGCAGACCTTCTAGAGGGAGAGATAATATTATAGAATTATAGAATCATCAGGGTTGGAAGGGACCTTAAAGATCATGTAGTTCCAACTCCCCTGCCATGGGCAGGGACACCTCCCACTAGATCAAGTTACTCAGAGCCCCATCCAGCCTGGCCTTAAAAATTTCCAGGGATGGGGCTTCCTCCACTTCTCTGGGCAACCTGTTCCAGTGTCTCACCACCCTCATGGTGAAGACCTTCTTCCTAACGTCTAATCTGTATCTACCCACCTCTAGTTTTGAGGCATTCCCCCTAGTCCTACCACTACCCGACATCCTAAAAAGTCCCTCCCCAGCTTTCTTGTAGGCCCCCTTCAGATACTGGAAGGCCACAATAAGGTCCCCTCGGAGTCTTCTCTTCTCCAGACTGAACAACCCCAACTCTCTCAGTCTATCCTTGTAGGAGAGGTGCTCCAGGATCAGTGGTTTAAATGCCGAGTTGTAAGAGTGTATAGGATAGTTGTAAATACTGATGTATTTTCATCACATCTCAGATTAAGAAGGATATAGGTTGTGATCTCGGGCAGAAACTAAAAAGGAAGATACTGGCATTTTTCTGATAAAATGGGCAATTTATTCAGTGCTGTAGCCGTTGTTAAGTTTAACTTGTGTTATTTCCTTTGGGACATTTTGTGCTCAGGATGAGTGAATATTGCAAACTGGGAATCAGAAGTGGTAGATGTCTGAGTTTTAATGGCTTTATTTGTGATCTGTGAGCACACAAAATACTGCCCAAATGTATCTGATTGCATTTCAGTTCGGTGACTTCGGGAAAGTTGGGGAACTGTTTGAGGAATAAGACAAATAGTCTGGGAAAACACCTTTACAGACAAAACTTCCTGTTTGTGTACACTGCAGTTATTTCACTTTTGCCACATAGTTTCAAAGGAGAATTAGTTTGTGATGCTTAGCTTGACAGCCAATTATTTGCTCTTGCGGGATTGCTAAGTAAAACTGACTAATTGTTATTGAGGCTACTTATTCTTGCCTGTGCTTTATTTCCTCTGTATTAACTATTGCAAGAGGTTTGGGACATCTAATTTTCATAACAAGCATAGAGAAACATAGATAAATAAGAAGATACTTGCTGTCTTGCTTTGGATGTTGTCAGACTCTTCAGAAACTAGTTTTTCAGTAATCATGGATGTAATACCAGGGTATAGAAAGGTATTCTGTATAAATTTCGAGACTTATTTTCAATAGACAAAAACAACTAGACAAAGCTATTGTGAATTTCTGTGGAATTTGTTTACGGTAAGTTTTCATGAAAACTTTTTCTGTGATACAGGTAATGGAATATTGGCCTTTTCACTTGTATATCACAACTGCTTACGTGATCCTGGTTCAGTAGTCCAAAAGTTGTTAACACATGATGTCGAAAAGGAAATAATGCAGAATGCTGGAAGGGTTAATCCAAATTTATGTTCATGTGGAGGTTTGCAGCTG
>VYZX01000775.1:7820-30459 GCA_013401335.1 Brachypteracias leptosomus
TGGGGACAGGGATTGGGAGGAAGGCTGGGGACAGGGATGGGGGGGAAGGCTGGGGACATACCTGGCAGGCAGCGTGGGCAGCAGGAACCCTCCTCCTCCTCCAGCAGGGCCAGGCTGCCCGGTGGGCAGGGTGGGCAGGAGCGTTGGAAGCACCTCACCTCAGCCCCCTGGCACTCGCACTGCTCACATGGCCCCTCTTCCCAGCGGGCTCCATCCTGCAGGAGAGACACCCCATGGCACCAGGGGACAAGTTGGGGGGTTCTCCCCATCTCAGGGCAAGCTGCAGAGCACCCTATTAACCACTGCTGGGGCTCCTTCAGTGCTGAGACCTCCTCACTTGGGGCTACGTGTCTCTGGGGCATCAATCTTCTTGGGCAAAGTGCCTCCTGAGAAGAGCCCTTGGCCCACAAACACCTCAAAACATCCCCTCTCAGCTCTCCCTCCACAGCAGGGTCTTGCTCAGTTAGCACAAGTCCTTCCTACTTCTTCACCTCCCTTCATTTTCAAGCCTTTTCTAAGGATCCCATCAGCTCCAGCCCCCACCTGCCAGGGCAAGGAAAAGCCCATCACTGGTGGATTTCAACTGAGCTGCTTCATGCTTCCTTCCCATGTAACTCCAAGATTGTCATAAAATAATGGGCTTGTAATCAGTGGCAAACAAAGCAGACATCAAGTCAGGCACCTTTAACTCCCAGGAAAACCTGGGAGCACATCTATTAAACATTCAAGGGATAAAATTGATCAGAGAGCACCAAGGAAAGCAAGGCCAAGGTGAACTCTGCACACATTCTAAAGGAGTGTGCTCTGTAAGCTGTGCAAGTGACCTGAACCCCAGAATATCCCCCCTCAGGACTGAGAGAGGGGCTCCATCCCCCCCCCAAAGCTTTCCCAGCAGTCCCAGGATACTCACAGCCTTGGTATGTCCTCTGTAAACACACTCCCTACGACCTGAGACACACTCAGGGCAGCACTTCCCAGCCAAGCGAATTAATTCCTCACCCTGCGGAGAGAAAAAGGCAGCAGGGACTCAATCAGCACCCCCAGAACCCCCCCTGGAATGCAGAGACCCTGGAATGCAATCACCAGACTCCCATTTCACCTCCTCTTCTGCTTCATCTCTGGAGGAACAGCTTGAGACACGTGCTCAGCTGCAGAAAGGAGCTCAGAAAGTGGAGGGAATTGAGTGGTAGGGCTGTTACCCCCCCCCCAAAAATCCTGCAGACCCCCCACCCCAGCATCATCCCCCGCAAGCAGAGAGAGCAGGAATGCTGCATTTCCACCAGGATCTGACTGGGCTACTGTAGAGCAGCTTCCCTGAGTGCTCTACTTCTCTTCCCCAAGAGCATCCCAGAGCACATGCTCCATTTATCCCTGCTCTTTGGACACCCCCCCCTCCCCTCCAGGAGCCACTGACACCACCCCAGCTTGGAGAGAAGAACTGAGCAGCAGGGGAAGGGAATCAAGTGCCCTAATTCCTCTCAACCTTTGGTGACCAAGCTGCAGCTGAATATTTAGAGGAGAGGGAGGCTCTGAGGACACAGCCCAAAAGGAACTCCTATTCCAGGCTGAGAACAGTGAAAGGCAGGGGAAAAAAAAGCTTTATGGGCTCCCTCCAACACGCCCACACCTCCACCCAGCTGCACCACCCACAGCTCCCAACCTCCTGGCTCCCATTTTCCCTACGGATCAGTCACCCAGCACCCTGCAAGGTCTCTCTTTACTCCTCCTGGAGCTTCCAGGGCTGGCAGGAGAAATCTGCCAATCACCAGCCTACCCACAACCCATCCTCCTCCTCTGACCCTCCTCAGGAGGATGCTCCCCCACCTCCAGCAGGATTATTAGTTGCTGCTCTGACAGTTGGAGGGGTTTTGGTTGAGCATCCACTTCAACACCCCCACATCTTGTACTCCTGGCTCAGCAGGAACCTGCTGGAAAGGGGCTTTTTGACACCCTCCCCGTGGCAGCTGCTGGGCAGGTTTGGCTGCAGGGGTTTCTAAGCTGAACCCCTGCCCTGCTCTCTCTGCTGAGTGTATCTGGAGTCCCATTTCTGTGGCCCTTTAAACAGGACGATGTGACCAGAAAATTTATAGTGCCTCCATGAAGGGATGACTCCAGATGCTCCCAGATGCACACCAGCTCTGATTTATTGAGGCAGGGGCCTGAAAAGCAGCTTTAGTTTTAGAAGGAAGAGCGCTGGGAATAAAATATCCTCCCAGCCTCCCAAGGATGGCACAGAAAAACCAGGGCCAAGTGGAACCCCAGCTTCCCCATGGAGCTGCCTGCCTGCAGCCCCCTGGAACACACAGAATGGAGAGAAAAGGAACATTTGGAAGCTTTTAGCTCTCTCTGACCTGCACCCTTCAGCTCCTGCTCAAATGGATGCTCTCGGAAAGCTCTGGGTGCCTGAGGCAGGCAGGGGGGGAATCTAGAGTTAAACCAGGCACCCATCCCCAAGCCAAGCCCAACTGAGCAGCCAAACTTGCACGAGAAACCCCAGGTTGACTCTTCTTTTCAACCTCCCCAAAGTGTTTTCAAGGTCATTGCAGGTTTTTGGAGCGTCTCGAGATGCCAGCTGAGAAAAGGGGAGGAGGAAAAAACCCCCCCATGGCTTGAGAGACAGGAACCTCCCTTACCTTGGCACACTCCACCTTGGCACACTCTGCCTCCTGGCAAGTGACCTGCCCCTCATCACAGAGGCAGAAGTGACAGGGAGAAGGGCTCCAGGTGTCCCCGTGGTACCTGAGGGCGCCCTGGTGCCAGCAGCTCCTCTTGGAGGGGACACACTCCTCACAGCACCTCCCGGGACGCTGCACTTGGCTCTGCCCCTGCAAGGCATGGCCAGGGCTGCCTGAAGCCAGGGGCACAGCAGCAGGAGCAGCCAGGGGGCCAAGGGGAAGGGGTTTGAGGTACCTCCTGGCAGCTGAGGGGGCCACAGGTCTCCTCCAGGCACCTGACTTCTCCTCGCAGGCACACACAGGCAGTGCAGGGGGTTTTCTTCCACTGCTCCCCGTGCTGCTCAGAAAGAAGAGGAGGTGCTTAAATCACCAGGTTCTGACCAGAGACCCCTGCTGCTGGGACTGTGATGGCTCCTCCTGCACCCCAGAATAAGCTTCTCTTGAAAAACTCTTCTCAGCAAAGAGGAAGAAGAGGTGCGAGGTCTAAATGCCACTGGGGCAGGACAATTATTTCCCATTAATTACCTCTCAGGACACTTATTAATTACCTCTCAGGACACTGCTTTCCCATCCATTGCCAGCCAGGGACACTGGTGAGGTCCTAACTACTGTTATTAGCAATTAAAAAACCCCTTTACCAGGAAATCCTCCATATATACGCTCATTAAACAATGCACTGAGCTAATTCCAGATGACCCAGGGAGAGCTATAAACACCCTGACCTTCCCCAGTGCTCTCAATCGAGTGTGAAAAGAAAAGTGCCTCATCTGCTTCCCTCCCTCTTGCCAGCAAATCCTTATCTAGCCCCTCATTTCTTTCAGCTCCTCGGGCTCTCCAGGAAGAAAGCAAAGCAGTGGCTGTCCTGGGCTGGCAGAAAGTCAAGGTGCTGGGGGGGGGGAGGGAGAGGGGAAGGAGCCAGGAGTTGGGAGGAGCAGCCCAGGTTACCTGGAACACCCGTCCCGACAGCCAGCAGGGCTCTGGAACACACTCTGGGCAGCATTTCCCAGGAGGCACAATCATCACTTCACCCTGCAGAGAAAGGGGAGAAGTCCCAGAGGGGCCTGAGCAGCTGGGGTGGGGCTCAGCACCACCTCTGCCATCCCAGGACGACCCCCCCCGGGCTTCCTTCTGCCTCCAGCATCTCCTGATCAGGGGAGAAAGGCAGGAAAAAAGAGAGATTTCCTTCTCTCTGCTGCTTTGTGTGCCAACTGGTGCCCGAGGTGCAGCTAAAGCCCCCCCCACACCAGCTCAAGGACACATATCCAAGTAGAGAGGGGAAAAAAAAGGGCATCTCAAGCTGTGCAGGGGAAAGCAGGAGATGGAGGAGAGAAGAGGGATTTTTGCTGCTGCTGCTGCCACCTTTTTGAGGCTCGGGGGGATTTCCCCTCCCCTCTCACAGGCACGTTTGAGTTAAATCCCTCCAGCAGGTATTAAATTCTGCTGCCAACCAGCTTATCCTAATCCCAACCTTTTCCTGTGGCTGATTTAAACCACGTTGGAGCAGCAGCAGAGCAGCCCCTGCACCCCCCACCTCCATCCACCCCAAACCTGCTGCAATTTCCCGGCCCTTCCTTCTACCCACCCAAAAAAGAGCTTTTAAGTGGGCCAGAAATGCAAAGCTGGGCAACGACCAGCAGGGGAAAAGTTGACGGTCGCTGCTTTCGGTGGCAGAGAGAAGTGGGATTGTTTGGCATGAAGCAAAAAGCAGGTTTTTGGGGGCAGTGTCTGGGATGAATCAGCCATGCAAAGGTGTGGCAAGAAGGGTGCTGACCTGGCTGCAGAGCAGGGGCTGGCAGGAGGCTGTGAAGCACTGAGCTGCTCCATCCCTGCAGAAGCATTTGGAGCAGGGCCCCAGGTGCCAGTCCTGCCCATCCTGGAACAAGTGGCCATCAAAGGAGCAGGGCTCTGGGAGACAGGAGAACAAGGGGTCACGTTTGCTCTTCCAGTGCCCTTTAACCCCCTTCTGCCACCCAGGCTCAAAGAGCAGATTTGGTGCCTCTCGGGATTCCACGTGCTGGGTTGTGACAGTGACAACTCCACTAGTTTAGCAGAAGTTGTGGACGAAGAGCTCTGGATGCACTTTCCCCACCCAACCTCTGGGAGAAAAGGGAGCTGGGGGATTTCTGGAGCTTGCACTCCAAGCCTGGAGTGCCTCCGTTGGTAGGAAACACCCACATCTTTTTATTCCCTGATTTTAACTTCCCAAAATAAGGACCTATCAGGACATCTGCTCATTGCTTCAAGCTCATCACCTCCTCCTGGCCTAGGGGTGAAGCTGTTTGAAATGTCAATATGGGGGCATATTAAGAGACACACTCAACGCCAGCGTCCTCCCACCAGAAGTGATGGAGAGAAGCAGCTCCTCTCCAGCTTCGGGACCACAAGGAGATGTCCCCCCAGCTCCACGGAGCCAACCAAGCCATACTCACCCCCACGCCCCAGGCACTGGGGACAGCAGGACCCCTGGGCGGTGTGTTGCAGCTCCCCTGGTCCACAGGTGAGGGCTGGGCAGGTCCTGGGGGTGCAGGTCACCTCTCCGTGGGCACAGGAGCAGAGGTCACACCCCGAGCTGGGCCACTCCGTGCCGTGCTGCCACACAACCAACACCCACATCAACCAACCCAGCTCCAAGCTCCACATCCACAGCCGTTTGGTCTTTGGAGAAACACGGGGCCCCCAGAGCACAAGGTGGGCAGGTGAGAACTGCACCACCCAAGCCAGGGGCACAAAGAAACGGGAGAAGAGGATGGAAGTGCTGGAGATGGATGCTGCTCACGCCTCATGCTGACAACACCCATCTCAGGTGGGGAGTGAAAGCTCCAGAGAGCCAAATTAGTTGGGAATTTGGGCCTGACTCGCCCCTGGTCAAGCAGCAAGAGCCCAGATGTAGGACCTGGGCTCACCATGAAGCTGCTTTTCTACCTTTGCCTATTATTCAACAGGATTCATTAACACCAGCCACGAAACCTCTTTTTTTCCCCCCCCTTATCTGCAGACACTTCTTGTTTGAGCCTTTCAGCCTGGCTGGGTGAAAGGAGGGGCTGGAGGCTGCCTCTGGAATACCTGAGGATCCCCAAGCACATGAGCCAGGTCACCCAGCAGCAATCCATCTCCCACCTGCTGAGAGAAGAGCTGCCACCCAGGACAGCTCCTGTGTCCAACCCCCCTCCTGACATCACCACATGGCCTCCATCCCCCCCCAGAAGCAGCAGAATGAATGAAACCCCATCCCCTGGAGCCGAGCAGGACACGGGTGCTGAGTGACACCTCCCCTTTTTGCAACCCAACTCCTCTTGCTTTACATGATATGATGTTCTCTGAGAGCAGTGGAGCATCCTCCTCCCCCAGTGTCCCTCACTGGAGCAGGGAAGGGGCTGGGAGCTGGGGGGGATCCCCCCTTCTGAGGAGCACTCACGCTGTGGATCCGTCCTTGGTGCTGGCAAGACCCTTCAGCTCGGGAGGAGCACTGGGGGCAGCACTTGTTGGGGGGGATCTGGAGCACTTCTCCCTGCAAAGAGCCAAGGATCCCACAAGGGGTTGGCAGGAAAGAGAGACCGAAGGGACAGAGACCTCAACCTGAAGGTGAAGACCCTGGGGCTGGCTGGACATGGTGCTCCCAGTTCAGAGAGGAAAGGTATTAAGCGAAAAATAAATACTGGATATGACCCACTCCACCCTCTCCACTCTGAGAGGTCTCAGGGATTCCTGGATTTGTTTGACAAGAATCAAAACCTGCAGTATTTGACAATCATTTACAATAATCAAAAGTGAAGGTGTCCAAAGACTGTCTCTTCATACATGTGACAAAAGCCACCAGAGTTATTTGACACGTCACCTTCTCCTTCTCTTTCTAAAAGCAACACTTGGATTTTCCCAACCAAAAGCAGTTTCTCTCTTCCAGGTCTCCCCCAACGCCCTGTTTTTTAGGAGGTGGGAAGCCAAAATTCAAGATTTCATTGAGCTTCAACCCTTAAACCCTCTCCAACCGTGGAGAAACTGCTCTTGCTTCTCCCCCCAGCAGTGATGTTTGCTGGTTTTCCACCTGCTCCAAACACCTGGTGGGTTTTACAGCCAAATATGCTTGTTGCAGAGACCCCCTTCTAAGCCCACTCCTCATTAGCTGTGCCACGACAGCACAGAAATTCCTGATATTTCACTCAATACACAGGGGCAACGATGAGGAGAACCAGCAAGGATCAAAATTACCCCCTCATTAATGCTGTCATATCGGGAAACACTTGAACCTGCCTCACACAGCCACATAATTACACTGGCAGTGCCCCTTTCAAGCACTCATTTGGGGCTGTCACCCATGTGCACCACCCCAGGAACCCATCACCAATCCCACGGCCAATTAGCTGGAGCCATTAACGAAGGCTCGGGCAGGGGGGAGGGCAAGAGGAGACAATGAGAGCTCACCAAGCACCCCAAGACAGAAGGAAGGGCACGATGGACAAGCTGAGCTCTGTTGTTGCTCAGCAGAGTGGAAAGTGTCCATCTGCTGGGCCCAGCTCCACCTCCAAAGGAAGGCTGACTGGAAGCTGGGCTCGTGCTGGGAGCTCCAAACCCAGCTGAGGGGCTTCATTTGGGGACTCTTCCAGGGGTTTCGAGCTGGGGGAGGCTGGGAACTCCAGCTCTGCCACCACACAGCTGGCCCCTGGGCAGCTGCAGCCCCTCCCTTACCTTCTCCAAGTCACACCGAGGGGCCCTGCAGGTGGTGGGCTGGCAGGTGACAATGCTGCTGTGGCAACGGCAGTCCTGGCAGGAGTCTGGCTTCCAACTCGTGTTATTCTGCAAGGAAACAGGAGTTTCAAACGAGAGCCACACACCTGCTCAGTCACTCAACAGCAAGTGCCTCCAACAGCTCCAGGTTTGCAGGCTGGAAGAGCAAAGTCTGCAGGAGACCCACCCCAGAGGCACCACTTTGGTACCACTCATCCCACAACGTGAAGGACGAGGCCACACGTGGCACATCATCAACTCCAACAGCAAGAGGATGGGTGGGACACGACCTCCCATCACCTCAAGGGGGTTGCAGCCCCCCTGGGAAGCTCAGACCATCCAAACTGCAGCTGCCACAGCTTGTGGTGGGGCTGCTGCTGCTGGACAGACAGACAGACTGACCCATGGGCTGAGGGGGAAGGCAGGCAACGACTGAATTCCAAGGAGCTGTTTGAACAGAACCCACAAAACGCTGAGTGTGCAGGATCAGGGCAAGAAAATGTCCTCGTGTCACTGCGCTCAGGACACGAGGAGGGAGAGGAAGGTCTGAGGAGCCCCAGATGGAGTGAAACTGGCCCAGCCCAAGCTGCTGAATGCAGGGCCAGGGCTGAACAGGCTCCACAGGCACCCTCCAAACCTCGCCAAGGGGACTCTGGGCAGGCTGACCTGGCAGGGCTCCATCAGTGCCCCCAAGCGGAACACCCCCAGCCCACTCCGAGGCTTTCCACCACCTCTGCCTGACCCCTTCTCCATCCCCCTCCTGGCTGGGGTCAGGCTCCCACGCTGCCCCCAGGCTTCTCACAAGGCAGCCCGAGCCCTCAGCCAGCTGCCTGGACACTTGCCAGGCTCCTCCTGCCCTCCTGCCAGCTCCTCCAAGGGCTGAGCAGCCACTTGGGGCTCATTATTCTCTGCCTGGAGAACAAAACCTCCTTTCTCTCCACTCCCCAGCACCCACCCGCAGCCCCCCCGACCCCGAGCAGCCCCTGTCCTGCAGGAATGTCCCCCACACCCCCTCCTCCTGCCCTGTCCCTCCACCCATGCCCAGCACCCAGTAACTCCACTCGGAGGTGATCAAAGATGCAATCGGGTCATTAGCTGGTTTTAAAAGCCTCGGGTCAAATCCCCCAGAGGGAAATGGGAAGATCAGTTTCTCACCTGGAAATCTCTTCTCCCAAGCAGGCTAAACTTACAGCACCCAGGAAATTTTCCTGCAGTCACTCTCCGAGCCATTAAGCCTCATTTTTAATTGCTTGGAAAGCAGACCAGCCTCTGCTCCTCGTTTCCATGCTGGGGTGATTTATTCCAATCAATCCTTCGACTTCCAATGAACACACAAGGAGGTGATGAAGAGTTTAGTGCTAAGGACACATTCAGGGCTGACTGGGAACACTGGTCAGCCCCAAGAGACCCCACAGATCATTTAATGAGGGCAAAAAAATGCTGCAGGATCTGAGTCTGGCTCTAAGAGTTCAAATCTGCAGAGTGGGAGAAGCACAAATGCTGCTAATAAACCCTGACACCTTCTCAGTGCTTCACAAAGTGTTTCCTTCATGGCCAACATCCCCCAACCCACCCCAAAACTGTGATAACACCCAGAGCTGATGACATCTTCCCCCTGGCAAAAAGTGAGGTTTTAATTCAACAGACTGGGTCAATCTATTGAATTATTCCTTTGCTTGCTTGTTTGCCCCTGGAAGGAGAACCCAGAGGTTGGGCTTCATCACCTGGCCCTCCCAAACCTTCCCCTAAAGCAAAAATAAATGTAATTTTCCATGGTGGAGTAGTGGCCAAAGAGTCTCAGGGCAAGAGGTCAGCACAGGGCCACCCTTACTCCTGTTTTGAGACTTAAATGCTGGAGTTTCTGCTAAAAAAACCCTCTTTTTGGTCTCCTCCCTCCTCTCTTCTCCGTTGTAGCTTTTCCCAAAGCCACCTGGTGGATGCTTGGCAGCAGCTGCACCCCCCCAGTGACCCCCATGTGCCAGGTCCCCACAGCCCTGCAGAGGATTGCACCATCCAGCACCTAGTTCCTAGGGAAAAAAAATGATGTTTGAGACCCCAGAGCCCCCCAGGTCCCACTCCTCAGCTGAGCTCCTCCTGCCCCAGCTGCAGATGAAGATCCCCCCTCCCTGCCCTGTACCTTCTAAGGCTCCACCACCCTCCAGCCATCACTTTCAAGCTCCCAGGCAGGACTTTTTTAAACATCAAGCCAGCCTTATTGGTAGACACTTAAAGAACTGCTCTAAATCCCCCCACACACCTTCTGCAAGGCACGAATTACCTGCTCCAATTTAAGCCACCCTGTTAAGAGGGTCCTTCCATCAAGGCCAATTTCAGGGGCTTCTCCCTGGCCAGTACTGATAGAATTAAAGAGTATCAAGAATGAAATGCTGTGCACAGAGCACCTGGAAGATCAAAAGCACCCCTTAGGCCAACCTGATTTATTAATCCTTTGCATTTCCCTCCATCCAAAGAAGCAAAGATCCCCAATTCCACTGGATTTCCACAGCCTGCACTGCAAGGGGAGGGATCTACCCCCACCCAGCAATTCCCAAATCACCAGGAATCTGCCATGAATCCATCAAAAGCCTCAGGAATGGGATCAGATGCTGCCTGACGTGTGGCATCCCCCCCCCAGGAATAATCCCTGCTCTATGCTGGTGCAGGGACTGGGGGAACCAGAGGGGACTGCTGAAATAGTGAGGCCATTCCAGAGCCACATCCAGGATTCCCAGTGTCCACCCAGGTCCTGGCTTTAGATTTCAGCTCCTGCAACGAACTGGGAGCTGCTGCCACCACTGAGGAGGTTTTCAAAGCTGCTGTGTGCTCGTGCCTAAGAAAAAACCCCTGAAAACGGGCTTTTAATGGGTTTATCCCAGCCCACCTACAGGCAGAACACCACAGGAATGGCTCCAGCTCTGAAGAAAAACAATGGAAGTGGGGCTCATCTTGGTGGGAAGAGTTTTAGCCCCATTTTCCTGGGAGGGAACAGAGCAGTTCATGAGCCTGATGCTCTGCTGGTAAACCTCACACCACTTGCAGCAGCCTCGTGGAAAATGAGTCTACAATTAAATTTCCCAGCAGTCCTGAGCTGGTTGGGGGGGGGCAGACCCCCAGAATATTAGATATTAGATAGATAGATAGATAGATAGATAGATAGATAGATAGATAGACAGATACATAGATAGATAGATAGATACATAGATAGATAAATAGATACATAGATAGATAGATAGATAGACAGACAGACAGATACATAGATAGATAGATAGATAGATAGATAAATAGATACATAGATAGATAGATAGATAGACAGACAGACAGATACATAGATAGATAGATAGATAGATACATAGATAGATAAATAGATACATAGATAGATAGATAGATAGCTAGATAGATAGATAGAAAGAAAGAAAGAATATATCAGGATAATCTCAGATATTCTTAAATCACTCAAGTGCCAAGGAAAACTTGCTCCCCAGCCACAAAAGCAGCCCCTAGGGAAGGGCTCCGAGGGGTCAAATGCACAGAGCAAAGAGGGCTGATGAATTAAAATGATTTCATGTGAATAATCCCAGGTGAACCTGCCCAGTGTCCCCTGCAACCCATGTCAGGGCTTTGTCCACGTGTCCCTTCTCACACCTCCCAAACCAGCAGCATGTCAATAAAGCCCAACCTGACCATTAAAAAGGGGAGGGAATTCAGAGAAATATTCTAGTTTCCCTTCCTCTTCCTCCCTCTCTGCCCCGGCCAAGGACTAAAACTCCAAGTCCCATTCTCCTGGTGGCCAACCCAAGAAATGCTGCTTCTCCTGAGATGCCCAAAAGAGGCCACAGGGGAAAGCACATCCCTTGAGCTCGTGCCTGGTGCCTCCTGCTCAGCACCCCCAGAAATGCTGGGTGAGGCTCTGGTGGGGAGCCAGCCTGGTTCTCAGGGCTGCCTTCTCTCCTGCAGGGAATACTGCACCTTAAACCCAGCCCCAGAGCTGCTGAACTCCCATCCATCTGACTTTCAAAGCTCTGGGGCCTCAAGTGCAGGCTTATGGGTTCATCCTGCAAGCTGAGGAAGCCTGAAAGGAACCACCCCCAAGGCAACCACCAGGCAACAGCCTCAATGAGCATTTCTCCTGCAGGGCACCATCCTCCCCAGCTTTCTTCTGCCCAGGAGCTCCAGCAATCCCCTCTGCCGAGCCCCAAGATCCCTGCAGAGCTTCCCCACCCCCTGCAGAGGGGCAGGGAGAGGATTTCAGAGCGCACTTGGCTTCAAAGCAAGCCAATTATTTGATTTACTCCTCCCTGTGCCATCAATTTGAGCACCCCTCCCAGGCCTGCAGACACAGCCAAGATCTAAGTGCCCCCTGGACAAGCTGCAGCACGTCCTCCCCACCCCTCAACCCGGGAAAATAAGAGCTTGAGAAACCCAGAGTCTCCTCTCCAGGGGGAGGATCAGCCCCCCCAGCACCAGTTTTGGAGCAGAGCCATCCCCTACCTTCCTCCAGCTGCAATGACACACGTGGAGCAGGCAAAGACAACGTGCCAACACATCTCCAGGGTCAAGACAAAGGGACTGGACCTTCCAGCAGCTCCCCCAGTGGGTCCCACCACACTGCAGGGATCAGAAAGGAGCCCCCAGACTAGCTGCAAAGCTGCCACCACGCATTAAATCCTTAATATCGAGGCCATTTGACTTCACCTCCCCCTTCCCTGCACTTGTTTTGTTGGGCTGGTGCTTTCTGGACCTTTCCCAGCCTTTCCTGGCCGGGCAAGACAGAAGGAAAAGCCACACATCCCATCCCAAGGGCTGAGATTGTCACTGGAGCAGTGCCAAGGCAACGTAAAATAACCTGAATATTTCAGCTGGACGGGGCTGGGGAGCCCCCTCCTTCCAGGTGTCATTGGAATTTCATAGAGTGGTGTAAGAAAAGGGATTTAGGCAAGAGGGAAGCCCTAGGAGGGACCTGTCACACCCTCCCCCATTGCTCCAGCATCACTGCAAACTGCCCAGAGTCAGAGCAAGGAGACAGCAGCCCCCCAGATGAAGCTACCTGGGGAAGTTCTGGCTGCAGAATGCCTCTTGGTGGTGTTTCCAGCACCTGCCGAGGAGCACGCCAGAAATAAAGCCACTCCTGAAATGCCAGAGTGCAGCCAAGGCAGCAGAAACACCCCCTTAGCTTTGCCTCCCCTCCCAGCCACTCCTGCTGGTGTTCAGCCAGGGGAGCTCTGCTCCCTCTGCTCCCAGCTAATGGACCAAAACCACCAGCAACAGCCACGTCCGACCAAAGCTGCCCCTTGCCCTGCTTTGCTTCCCCCTCAGATCAACACAAGTGCCCAAGTCTCCAGCCCACAACCACCTCATCCCACCCTCCCCCCCACCCAGGGCGAGCTGAACTCCAGCCCTGCTCAGGATGGGGGCACCACAAGTGCCCCTGTCCAAACATCTGCCTTGTCTCAATCACTTGCTCTTTGTGTGCTCAGCGTTCTGAAGAACATGAGCAAGCCCAGGCTCTCTCTTTTTTCTCCCTCCTCCTCTCTGGTGAAGTTCAGGCCGAGTCATCCTTCAATCACAAGCAGAGTTCAAAGCCCAAATGGTGTGTGGAGTGTCTGTTTACACCTCCAGCAACCATCATCATCCATCCAGCTGTCACAGGGCTCGGTGTTCTCTGGGTTTAATTCCTTTACCTGGCATCTCAAAGTCATTTAACTTGCAGGAACGTGCAGTTGAAGGCATGGCCTGGACCACAGCTGCAGGAGGTGGGAGGTTTGTCCACACTGGTTTGTCAGGGCTCCACCAGGCACTCCTCAAGTCCTCTGAGGGCTCAGCAATCTCTGCTGAAGGAAGGCAGGGGTCCAAAGAACCTTGTGTTTTGGAGTTTCACTCTGTCCTGGCTGGGATCTCCGTTTCAGAACCCCTGAACACAGCTCAGGGCAGAGGGGAGCTCTTCCCAAACCTGCTTCTGGTGGGATTGTAGGTTTGAAGGTTCTTTGGCTCTCATCCTGGCAAGGATGTGAGGGTTTTACACCTGGGAAACCCCAGGGCCTGCCTGTGCGTGGTACCCACAGCTATGCTGCACAAGGAACTCCCAAACCAACATCATCTGCAGGAAAATCCCAAGTGGAAACATCAGGAACAGCTGCGGAGACACCCAAGTGGCAGCTGGTCCTCAAGCCCAACCCCCTCTGCTCTCACACAATCCCTTTTCCAGACAAAGAGCAGCCAAAAAGAAGGGGGGGAACCTCTTCTCCTGCTGCACGTTCCAGCCTCCATCAGCTCCCACCAGCCTCACCACGAATCAAAGGCTCCTGGAGTTCATCCCTAGGGATGCTGCTCGTGGTTCACCCCTAGAGATGAAATAGAGAAGCTCTCCCAGGTGCTTTCTTGCTTTAGGCCCAGTAAGAGCTCCAAAGGAGGCAAAGGTTCCTGGACCTTGGCAACACCCAGGAGCAGGCTCAGAACACGAGCCAGCACCGTTTGATTTGATGCTCCATCCAGGAAGCCTGAGCTACACTAAAACAAACCTCTCCTTGATGATACAAAGAACACCACAGGGTTTCAGACTTCCCAGCCAATGCTCTGCTTCTATGTCCCAAGATGCAGCTACCAGCCAGGAAAAAGACCAACCAAAGGCCAAGTGAGGGCTCCACCAGGTTCTCCCATCACCACAAACGCCCCCGAGATGAGGCAGAACAAAGAGACAGCATCAGCTCGGCCCTTCTGCTGAATAATTAACTGCAGGACAAGAAAAAGCTCTTCTTGGAACATCCCCTTACCTGAGCAAGCAACGACCCAAGCAACGGGAAGGAGAAGGTGTCAAAGAGATGATCACCAAGCCCAGATCTCTGCAGGAATGGTCCTTTTCAGGGCATCTGCAGACAGGTTTTTCCTGGGCTTCGCAGAGACCTTGCATGGCAAAGAAACCCCCTGGCAGAGGGGAGGGCACTTTGCCCACCTGAAGTCCAAAAAGCACCAAAAAAAGAACTGCAGGAGAGCAGATGCTTGCACAGAGAAACCTCCCAGTCTCTGCCCTCTGCCCGGGTCCCTCCTTCCTGCTGGTTCCTCACTCCACCTCTCACCTGCTCTGATTTTTACACCTACAACTCCTAAAATAAACCCACTGGTAGCTCAACCAAAAGTTTGGAGGGCAACTGAGTTGCCTGCCTGCATTCAAAACACAGGTTTTTCCTCCCTCGCTACGTTTTAACCTTTGCAATCCCACCTCTGGTACCTGCTGATGCTGCTCAAGGCACCAGCAGCCAAGAGCAGATGCATTTTATAACCCCCAAATCTCTCAATACCAGGTGGAAATCCAGATTTCTCCTCTTGGCTTCACGCCCACAGAATTCCTCCCCGTCCCAGAACACATCTCCTCTAATGGGTGATTTCAGGAGCATTTCACCTCATTTTTCTCACCTAAAGCAGCCTCTGCCCCTGGTGCTTATTGAAGTCGAGGGGGCAGAGACAAGAGTTCAAGCCCTTATTATCTCCTGTGCCTGCAAACAAGGATTTTATTGCTAACCTCAGGAAGGGATCATTTTGTGTCAGCTTCAGAGGGAATGATTACACGGGGACAATCTCTTGTCCTCTGGCCGTGCCTGGAGACCTGCCCCAAACCAGGGGCTGCAGTGTCAGAGCAGGAAAAAAGGAAAAAAGGGAGAAAAAAAGGAAAAAATCAAAATCCACCTTCCCTTTGGCTCAAGCAAAGGATCAGCCCAAGTTGCTGGCAAATCTGACCTGCATATTTGGATGATTTTTGGTGCTGGAGGTGATTGTTTTTCCCAAGCAGGTGGGGAAAGTGAAGCTCCCAAGTGTACATTTATTTCTTCTAAAGGAAAAGAACCAACTTTTCCATGCCAAATAATCGAATTAAACAAGCCCATGAACTTTTTTAGGTTAAAACCACGACCTGGCAGCCAAAGTTGGCATCAAACCCTGCTACAAAGCCTGGCCCACAAGCAGAGTGGTGCCACCAAAGTCCATCTTCTGGGCTCCTGAGCAAACCTGGGAGCTCACAGAAGCCCAGGAAGGATCCAGCAGCTCAGCCTAAAGAGAACTTGCTGACTAAGAGCAACTCGGTGGCCACCAGCAGAAAACTGGGGTTAATTCAGGCTTCCCCAGATAAGAAGTTTAAGAGCTCGTGGTTTCAAATTCTACCAGCAAAGCACAAGAGGGAGAAGAAGAAATTGCTTGGGTGGGTTTAGGCACCGAAGGGTTGGGGGGTTTTTTGACTTCCTACAGAGTATTTCCCTTCCCTCCCCTCCCCCAGCTCTGAGAGATCCCAGCTTGGTTTAATCAAGTTTACATAACACTGGAGGTAATTGCTTTAGCTGCAATTAATCCTCCCGGGAGCTCCAGGGCTGCCCAGCAAGCTCTGCCCCTCCTGCAGCACCACCTCAGCACCTCCACTTCTAGGGCATCACCACCACCCATGTGGGCAGGGCAGAGCAGGACCCCCAGGGAGAGGTGGGGGTCAGGAACACCAGGACACTGCCTGGGGCTGCTGCATTGGCACACATTTCACCCCAAAACTCCTCCACTCCTTGACTCTGCTGGATAAATCAAGTCCTCGCTCTGGCCCCAAAGGTGCCACTGAAGCAGAACATAACTCTAAGGGGGGGACAAAGCCAAGCATGACTTCAAGGTTGCCAGGGATAGAGAATAATTTATGGCACAGCTCAAGGGATTGTGCCAGTGATTCCTTCTCCTCATAGGAACAATCCACCCAAGTCCCAAGCTGGATTTCACCTTCTGGCTACTCCATCTTCTCCTGGACAGAACAAGTTTGACTGATAAAATCAATCCCCACAACTCCCCACGGGCTGTTCCCAGGTCCCCCTGGAGAAGAGGGGAGTGTGGGCAGGGAATCAACAGGTCTGGAATGCCTGGAGACCATCAACATTCCTCCTCTAATTCCACTTCTTGGGCAACAGGACCAAAAATGCAAGATGAGAAGAAAGGGAGGGGTTTGGGGGAGGTTCCTGAGATAAACTAGGATGTGTTCCCTCTCACCCCTTGGAAAAGGACAATTATTACCCTCTGAAACCACAGCAGGGCGGGGGGAATGCTGAGCAAACACAAAATATTTTGAAAACAACCCAAACCCTCGGTGCACAACCTCTTTGGTTTGGATTGGTCCATCCTGCAGGCTTTGGGGTTGGCTTTTTGGAATGTTATCCAAATCTCCCAACAACCCCCGTTCAGATGTTGTGCCAAACACCTGGCAGAAAACAAACCTCCAGGAAAGCACAAAAATCTCCTCAACCACCTTTCTGATCAGCTTCCAGGCTGGGTTTTTATTCTGCAAAACCTGGCACCTGATGCACGTACCTGCTCGGAACACTGCAGGGGTCCAGGGGAGCTGCTCACCCCCCCCAAAGCAGCTGCTGTGGGTATCCCTGAGCCCTGCCTTTCCTTCCCAGCACATCTCCTACCCCTTGGGAGCCAGGAAACCCCTCAGTCCTCAGCTTCACCTCCTGCACAGAGGCTCCTCTCACCACTGCTGGCTGCAGAACAGTCAAAACACCAGAACCACCAAATCAAAGCTGGATCGGACCCAGCACCCACAAGTTCGGTGCTCGGGGTCCCCTCTTGGGAATAAAAATCAGCTTTGGGGCTTTGGAATCGCCACCTTCCCACAGCCACAACCCAGGGTTCATGCCATGGATGCCTGACAGACCCTTGCCCACCAGCTCCTGCAGATGAGGCACAGCAGATACCCACGACCCTGCAAACCAAGCCCTCCCAACACCCTTCCGAGAGGAGTCCACAACCAGCTCTACTGCAACGTCCTTTGCTGGATCATCTCCTCCTCCAGGGCTGAAGCTCTGGGAAGCCCACGGGTACCAGTGGAGATGCTTTTTCCCCTTCTCTAAACCTCCAACAAAACCTGATCAAATTGCCACCGGGCTCCCCTAAGCCCAGCTCTTTAAAAAGTACCTTTGCCTGCAGGAACCTTCATTTATTCATGTACATGCTCCTATTGAAACGCCAGGGAAAACACTGGGAGAAAGAGAAGGGGAGAAGGGCAAGATCCCAGAACTTCCCTATAAAAATACCTCGGCATGGATGAATTTGGACTTTGTCTTCTGCGTTGAGGACAGCAAAAGACTCCAGTGCACCAGTTTACGTACCAAAGTCACCATACGGACAACGCAGCCAATGAACCACCCACTGGAAGCCAAGGAGGCCAAAAGCTCCCCTGGAAGTCTCTACAAAAGGCTGCTGAAGAGCAAGGGGCAATGAAGAGGGGGGCAGACAGAAATGCAGCCCCTCCTGTCACACACAGGCACGAGAAGCCCAGCAGGGCACGGGCAGTACAGGGAGGGAAGGGCTAAATAAATGAATAACTCCTCTCATCCCTCCCAGCAGCTCCACACCAGGGCAGATCTCACCGACTGCTCAGTCTCCAAGCAAGGGTGCCTCCTGCAAACATCTAGGGGAAAACCCTGCACAGAACCCCCAGGTATCCTCACCCCACACCTCAAACCAGCCCAGGTCAAGGGTCAACAAACCACAAGGAGTTGCCATTGCCAACAAAGGCAGCAGAGGGTTCTGGAGGTGGCCAAGCAAGGGGAATCTCAATTCCAGCTGCAGCCACCTTCCTCTACAACCTCTTTGGCCTACCCAAAGCCAAATCATTCCCTTAGGTGCACACGTGTGGGTGGCTCAAAGGAGCCAAAGCTTCACGGGAGGGCCAAGGGGGGAAGGACAAGAGACACGAGGAGTGCCTGGGCTCTCTGCACAGCTCCTGCAAGGACAACTAACAAGCAAACCCCTGCCCTCTTTGGGAAACACCCACTGAACCACCACAGAGGACTCTGCTCCCTCTGACGTCCTCCTCCATCCCTGCTGAGCCACCACCCACCTCGGGGGCTTCCCCGGGAGCAAGCAAAGAACCTCCCTGGAAGTTCTGCACCGTGGAGCCAGCACCTCATCCACTCACTCAAGCAGGAGAAGGGAGGGACACAACACGGCCAGGGGAGGAGCAAAACCCTCAATCAACTCTCAGTTTACAGAGGTGGCTTGAACCTAGAGCCAGGGAAATTCCTCTGCAAAGCTGGTGGCCCCTCCTAGAACCCTGGCAGGCGTTGAGACCGAGGTGCTGGATGCAGCCCACCCCTGGCTTTGCTTGCACAGGCACCTCTGGAGCACCACAGCAACTACGTGGAGGGAAATTAAAGCTCCCAGACACGTCCTTTCATTATGCCACAGTAAAAACAAGAGGTTCTAAGAGGAAACAAGGGTGAGGTGAAACGTGTCTCTGTTTTCACAGCCCTCATAGCCAACTGATGAGGCTGCCATGGCAGGGCCACTTCTGGCATCCTTATTATAGTAAACATCTCAAGCCTTCAAAATATTGGTGCAGCCACCCAAAGGGGGAAAGGCTCAATGGGCAAGGTTATTTTTTGCCTGTTTCATCTGAGCGAGATGGTTGTTGGGACACGAGGTGATGGACTGAAGCAGCTGCTCCCACCACTCCCACTGCAGTGCCTGGAAAAACAGCTTCTATAAATACACTAAAAAGCCCAGGAATTACAGGAGCATGGAATGACTCCGGCGAGGTTAAAAACACTGCCAAGGTGATGCCAAGTGGAATCCTGGGACAAACCCTGCTCTGGTTGTATCTGACTGTCCTTCCATTAGCTCCATTCTCCCCAGAGTGATGTCTCCAGATCTCTCTGAAAACAACATATTAGACTTTGTGTTGTCCTGAGGGGTTAACTCAATTTTTAATAGGTTTTCATTGGCTTTATTGTGCCATTCTGGAAAGGTTTGTTTGAAGTAAAACATGGAAGAGAGACTCAAGCTTTACTCCTAGTGCAAGCACAAGGTTTCTCCACCACCTTTCCATGAGCAGGATGATCCCAGTTCCCCTGAGAAATGGAGCTAGAGGGGAGCAGCCCTAATTTTAAAGTTCAAAGTCAAACCTTCAAGATGGAACACCTCTAAAATTCTGGTTATTTCCAGCAACACTAAAAACCACCCAAGTAAAAAGCACCAAGTTCCCTTTACCCTGGAACGCTGGAAATGAACTCCCTAAAACCTCCAGAAAAGCAGGTTTTGTACCCAGAAAAAGGGATAAAAATGTGGGAAAGAAGTTGCAAACAAGTTGGCTCCTGTTCCCACCTGGAACTGCTCTACCAGGCTCAACACATCACGGGATTTATTGTCTCCACCAACTCAGAGGGGGCCATTAGTGTGTCAGGAGCGACAGTGAAATTCAAACGTGCCCCATTTGAAGCCTGCAAAAGGTTTCATCTTGCTCTCCATAAAAGCACCTGGGAAACTTCTTCAGTAAGGAAACATCTAGCTTCAAATCCTTCCAATTACAGGGAGAAATCCTCATGGGGATGTCTTGGTTTGGGGGAGGAGGGGGAGCTTCGTTCCCCTCCTTGATCCTCAGCAACCCAGCAAAGGGGTGGCTGAAAGGGCCCAGGGCTCTCCCTTAGCCACAGTATTCCCCTAATATAAGGATATTTCTGGTGCTGAGCTCACAGGGTTGGAGGATTCGTTCCCAAGTGACCCTGAAGTAGCCAAAAGGATGACAAAACACCATCACTAGAAGAAAACTCCCAATTTCCAGTCAAGGCCAGGAAGAGCTGGGGGGATTTTCCTCAGGCACCTTACAAATTCAACCCAAAAGTTCCTTGGGCATCACAAAAACACAGCCCAGGTTCCCAGCTCCCAACAGGGACACACAAAATCTTCTATTCCAGGAAGCTGAAGGAACATCTCAGGCACCTTTGGACAACTGCCTGCTCCAGTGGGCCCCAGAAAATAACCAGAGAGAGCATCTCCAGTTTTAATACCTCACTTGCATTAGGTTTTTCCACTGGCAAACGTGGATTTCTACCCTAAATGAGAAAGGGCAGCCCCTACTCTAAAGAGAAACTGCAAATGGGGAACCTGAGGAAGGTTTTGATGGGCTTGGGGAGAGGGAAGGAACGAGGAAGTGACTTGGCAAAGGAAAAAAAGGACATTTTCAAGGTGGGAATTCCAAAAGGAAAGGGAAACGGCAAATGACAAGATGATATTTCCTAAGCAAGGAGGGAGGGGATGACTTGGGAAATCTGTAAACGCCGGGTTTGCTGCTGTGGGGAATGAATCCAGGAGAACTCCACCACCTCCTGCCAAGGCCCTGGCACACAGCTCCAGCAACTCTGCTATTAAATGTTAATCATCTACTGGAGTCAGAGCTCCTGGGTGAGCAGCCACTGGAATGGAAAATGTGCAACAGGGCAGCTCTTTCAAGACCCTGATCTCCAACCCAGCTGCGAGGTGGAAGTCCTTCACCAGCCAGGACTGGGCATGCAGAGCAAAGACCCCTCAAGCTACCCCCAGCAGACACTCACACCTTCAAGGAACAATCCAAGAGCCTCTGCTGAAAGCTCAACAGCCTCACCCCCCAAGAAGCTGTCTCTTCAGTCATCTGTCCGTGTTTCTTTTGTGCCACCTCAAGAGGGGTTGTTTCAACCCCCCCTTTTGGCACAACCACCTTGTGTGTGCTTCAACCTTTCAAGAGCACCCCAGAAGTTCCCACCTGGGGGCAAAAGCTGCTCTGGAACGTGCAGAAGGATAACAAAGTTCGCCCTGAAAAGAGAGATGGACATTGAAGGTTTCAGCTGGAGGCTTTGCTTGCTAACCATACAATGGCCCAAGATGGTTTGGGTTTAGTTATTAGATGAGATTAATTGATTAGATTAACGCTGGGACCCTCCCAGGACTTGAGAGAGGAGTGGTGGAAAGGGTGGGGGCACTAGACCTGTCCATTTACAGGGTGGGGGTGCAGTTAAGGTTTATTCATATATATAAAAGAAATAATGAGATGCTGCTGGTGTAGGAAATCCCTCCTGCTTGTGGGTTTGGGGAAGCTGAGCTCAACTGAGGAGCACAAACCAAGCCAGAAGTGTGGAACGTGCCCAAAGGTGTGTGTCTGAGATGTTCCTTCAGCTTCCTGGTGCACTGGACCACGACCTCCCCACCATGGCCCACAACCCCAGCTCCCAGCAGGGGGGGACAAGGCTTGTGGTGGGTGGATCTGTCACTCTTGGGGACAAGCCTTGGGCCAGCTGCTGCTTTCTTCAGGAGAACACAGCTGCAGCAAGAGCAGCAGCATTTACCCACAGCCACCAGATGGGTGAGGACACTCCTGAGATGGGAAAACCCAGAGCATGGACTTGGCAGAGAGCTCTGGCTCCGGGCCATGCTCGTCCAGCTAGAGCCTGGTGCAGGCAGGGGTAGAGTTTAAGCAACTTCTTGTGGGTTTGTAAGAGATTTTAACACCCAACTGGCAGCAGTTCCTCCTGGGGAGGAGAGTGGGTGGTGGTCTAAGGATGGTGGAGCTCCACAGCACCTCTTTGCAAGGTAAAACCCACAGCCTGGACTCTGGCAAGCCCCTTCTAGTGAGATCCACACCATGAGGACGTTCTGCAGCTTTCCCTGTGTGCTCGGGGATGTTCAGACCCAGCTTCCAGCTGCTGCAGAAGAAAAGTGTTAATTCCAGACCACAGCAGCTCCCAGCTCTGCCCAGGGTTGTGTCTCCTTTTGTTCACAGCAGAAAAAGGACATTTAGAAACCTCCTGCAGGAGAAGCACTAACACAGAGAGGAATTCTGACACACTCCAAGGTGTGTCTCAGCCCACAAGAACCACCCCTAAGAGATAAGACTTGATTATATCCTCAGGGAAAGAGCCTTCATCTTACATTTCAGCTCCTCTGAGCTGGTACCATGAAATAAGGAGCCTGCCCCAGCTCCTCCCTAGGTTAGACTCTTTATTTCCAAGGCACACAAAGAAGGAACACACATGGAGCACGTGCTTTATTCAGCAAGAAAACAAAGCAAAAAACACTTGGGGCTTGATTTTGGCTCCTCAGTTGAGCTCAGCTCCCCTAAACCCACAAGCAGGAGGGATTCCCTACACCAGTAGCATCTCATTAGTATCTATTTTTAAAATATATATATAAAAATGTATCTAAAATATAAATTATTATATATAATGAATCATTATGCATAAACATATATATAAAATAAATTATTAGATATAAAAATATATAATAGATAAAATCTATTTTATATAGTAAGTATAAATTACTATATAAATTAGCATATATAATTATAGAAAAATTATATGTGAATTATTATATATGATGAATTATGTATAAACATGTATAATAAACTATATAAGAATATATTATATAGTAAATTATTATGCATAAATATACATAAAACAAATTATTACTTATAAAAA
>VYZX01000775.1:35113-46367 GCA_013401335.1 Brachypteracias leptosomus
TTGCACAAGGCTGGATGCTGCAGCTCTCCTCTCCCACTTGCTGATTAAATGCACCCACTCCAGCTAAATTTCCTGGTAATCCCTCCCAGGAATTGAGTTTTGCTCCCCTTTCTAACCACCACTACCAACTGCAGCCTGGAGGTCACATTTTTTTCAGGGTGGTGTGCCATGAATTCCTGCACCCTGATTCCAACAAGGAATGTGGAGCCTGGCAGGGATCCAAGATTCCAACCACAGTTTCCAGGAGGAGTTCACCCAGTTAATACTCATTAGCTCTCAGCAGGAGGTGCTTCTTATCAACACAGGAGCAGGGAGGCCAAACAAGCAGCACTGCACAGAAAAATGCCAAACCAATAGTTCATATTCATTCAGATACACCAGAAATGGTGCAAGGAATAAAGGCACAGCCCCTCATGCTCAGCTCAGGACCAAATTCCACCTCAAACTCAGGAAAACAGGTGGAAACCATAAGAACCAGACACACAGGGGGTTCAGTAACTTCAAAGAGGTGCAAAGCCCAAGGGCTGAGGGATGTAAGTTAGTTTTGTATGTGTTGGTGACATTTAACCTCTTGGAATGTCTCACTTCTGGTCAAACTGCTCATTGCTCTTCTGTGGACACCAAAAATGGAGCAGGAGGCCAGGATCTCCCCCCTGCACAGCTCTGACTCCTGCTGCCGACCTTGCCAGCCAACAGAATCTTGCCATACCTGAGTTTTTCCTGGCATCTCGGGCTCTTCTGGCCTTATTTTTGAAGCTCATCAGTTCAAGTCCAAAGGGACCTTCTTCAGTCACAAGCTCAGTGCTGGGCTTCCACTGAGCAGAGCTTTCAGCAGCTCCAGGAGGACAAAACCATGGGGACGGTTTTCCTGGGTCAAGGAAGCAATAGCTACAAGCACAACCAACCCACAACCATCAAAACTCTGCTGCATTTTCCTCCCTTCCCTGCAGTTGAAAAGTGCACAGCAGATGCTGGACTCCCAATTAATATTAAATCACCTCTGATAATGGTGCTTTGCCCAATGCCAAGCAGCAAACCCTGGCCAGGCTGAAAGGAAATCTCTCTTGGAGGATGTTTGGCTTGGCACAGAACTATGGTGCCATCAGAAATTCACTGTTCTCACAGGGAAAGTAAATAAGTGCTGAATCAAGTGGCACAAGGAGAGGACTTGAAACACTCCTGCCCCAACGTGTCAAGACACGGTCGTTGAGTGGAAGCTTGGCCTGACTTCCATGTCTTTACAGGGGGTGTTTTATTACCAGGAAGGATGAAGGATTTAGTTCTGCACTTGAAAAAAAAAAAAAAGAAAGGATTTTTTTTCTAATCTAGATGTGAGATGGGAGCAGTGGATGAGTTTGATCTGGCCCAAAAGAAAACCACTTCCTCTCCTCATGTTCTGAGAAGGGCAGGAGATGAAATCCTCTCTGGTGCTGCAGGAGGAGGTCCTCCCCTTCTCCCTGAGGAACAGGAGAAGACACTTGTCAAATCCCCAAGGATACAAAGCCTGCCCTTCGTTTCACTTTCAAGCCCTCCAACTTTTTCCAGAACCTTTACACCTTTTGTTCCCAAGGCTTTGGGAAGGAAAGGCCCTTTTGAAGGCCGCTCTGACACACCTGAAGGAGAATCTGCATTTCAGGCTATGGCAGCTCTACCTCTAGCAGACATTCCAGCCCTTCCCATCACATCCAAGAGCACCACTTGCTGCTGAAAGCAAGAAAATTCAGTGTTTCCCCCATGTCTCTGCACACAGGCAAGGAATGAGACCACGTTGTCCTACAGGGTTTGTTAAGGAGTATTTCTAAAATAGAATGAGGTGAGGCCATCAAAAAAAAAAAAGCACCTTTCAAGCCACTACCCATTGATCAAAGATGCTCACGAGGATCTGGAAAAAATAACCACATGGAAACTAGTTTGCTTGACATGTGAACACTTCACTGGCCTCACCACCCTGTTGGAGGAAGCAGAGAAATGACCCTCCAGCCAGCACAAGATGACTCCACTCTCTCCACGCAGAGGTTGCAGCTCAGATGTGCCCTCAAAGGTGCTACACAAAGGGCAGCCTCAAGAAAAAAAAAGTAGTTTTGCCCTACTTGTGTTTTATTTCTCTCTCAGCTCCTCTGATCTCAGAGCAATGTGGTGCCAGGACTCCTCCTGCTGGAGAGATGAAGCTTTGGGGAAAGAAAAGGGTTGGGTTTTTTTTTAAATCACTGCATTTTGACTGAAAATTTACTGCAAACACACTTGGGGGGATTTTTGAAGCCTCTTCAAGCTGAGGGAACAGCCCCCCCCCAACATTTCTCCATCCTTTGCAGCTCCAGTCACAGGGAGAAACCACCAGCACTGGTTTCCAGTAAGAAGACACTCCCTAGAAGACCAGTTACCCCAGTGAGGATCACACCAAGACTTCCACAGCCCCCGAGAGCCTGTCCTGCTCTATTTACCTACCATTAAACACTCCTGAACACAGACTCTGGTAAGAAGGGTGCCCCTGACTACACAGGGCTTGAAAGAAATTCCTACTGAGGACACATGCCCTGTTCATATATTGCTTTAACTCATCTAGAAGCCACCAAAGCATCCCCCACACTCATCATCATCCCTGCAAACCAGCAAAGCCACTTCAATCCTGCTTTCTGCACCAACCCAACTGGTTTCTAAGGCATCTTGGCCCAAGAAGCACACACACAACAAATCCCCCTCTGCATCTTTTGGGGGCTCAGCTTATTCAAGGGGAATAACCTCATGTTGTCTTCCTCCCTTTCAGCTCTGCTCAATCAAGTTCTTCAGGAGAAAAATCACAAGCTGGGTGAATTAGAAATGAATTAGAATCATTTTGCTCACCTCACTTGTCGAGGTTCAGCTTGACAGGATTCCCCCCGTGGTCAGGTTTTCCCAGCACGGATTTCTGCAGGAATATTTGTTATTCCACACTTTTTTTTTCCTTTGAGAGGACACTCAGCAGCCTGAGAGCTTAGGATGGAAGGTCAGCAGTATATTTCTTCTTAAGCATCACTGGAAAAAGCCCCTGAGCTTCAAAAGGGCAGAGCTCTGATAAAATTCAGTGTTCCCAACTGCTCACGAGCCATTGGAGACTCAACTCAGTTCAGAGCCAAATCCTCCTTCAAGTGGAGAGGAAAAAAAACCCCAAATTTCAAATACTGACAAGAAATTTCATCTTTATTACCTGCTCTCACCCGTCTGCTGAAAATTGCCTGGTGCTCCAGCCCAGAAATTAATAGACATCAGCCCTAGGGAGCTAGAACCACCTCACTCAACCTGGACTTCTGCAGAATCAAGGAAGGAGGAGGAAAAGCCCCCCCAAAAAAGACATTATCCATCCTAAAGACCCTTGCAAAGGACTCCCATTCCCAGCCACCTCATCACCAATCCCCCCCCAAGAGCATTTTCTGACCCAGCACCCCAAAATATCTCTTAAAAAGTGTGCAATCCACACTGGCAGCAGCCAAATGCTTCAGATGGAGGAATTATTATTATTGGATACCTATCATCTTACCTCCCAAGAATAACCATTCCTCCCATAATAGGACTGATCGCAAGCCCCAAACACCCACCACCATCCACATTTGGAAAGCTCATCCCTTTTTTTTTAAACAGCAAATCCTTTTGGGAACCCTCTTACATTTCAGGGGGCAGTTTGACTGATGTGTTCAGCAACAAAATCCCCCTCAAGAAATCCCTGAGAAGGTCTTTTCCTCACACCTCCACAGAAGGGAGCAAGAATGCCACCTGCTGGGAAAAACTGGGAGAGAAATACCACAGGGAAGCAAAAACCCACCTATTTTGAAGCAGCCTGTTAAAGACTCATGGTTATTTATGCTGGTCTCCAGTTGATATGGAAGCATTATGCTGGGGGAAGGCAAGGGAAGCAAAGGAAGAAGCCACAGTGTGAATTAAACGAAGCAGCTGCTTGGGAAGCTTCCCCCACTCCCCCGAGTTATGCACAAGCCCATCAAAAACCATCTCTACAGACAAGGAAGGGACACTCCAAACTTTGCAGCTTCCCTCAGGTTTCATCCCAAAACAGCTGCAGAGTGATTCTTTCCAGGGGAGTGCAGCCAAACCACTGACTGACTGGATTCTGAGAGGCTTCTGTGAGTTCCACAGAGGGAGAAGAGTATTATTTGTAAAATAAGGTGCCTGATGACTCCTCCCACTGAATAAACCCCATTTTCCCCTCAGGAGAACCTCCCCTACTCCAGCTTTCCCCCCAGACTGACCTGCACTCAGAGGCTCGAGGTGGCAGAGCAGTAAATCCTCTGGGTACCCCTCCAGTATCTGTGTGTGCAGATGAGAGAAGAAGGTGAGATACCACAAGCACCACGCAGACAACTCCCCCCAGCTCCCCCACCCCTCACTTGGCAGAGGAAATGGGATGGGAAATGAAAACTCCTTCCCTTCAGTGGCAATTCAACAGCAGCTTTCTGGTCCCAACCTGCTCGAGTTGCCCCCAGGGGGAGGCTGAATCCATCAGAGCCTTGAACCTCCTGCAATTTCAGCAGAGGAAAAAGGATGTGACCAGTGCTGGCCTTCTGGCTACACACGTGGAAATTAGAGGGCAAGACTTCACAAGTTACAGAAATACTTTTATTTAAAGGAAGAACTATGAACATGCAAAGAAAAATCAACCACACACAACCCAGGGAGCTTTCAGCTACCAACAGAAGGAATTTCAAGTGTCTCTGGATTTGCCAACAGGCTCCTGTTTGGGACAATGCTGCTTATTACACAGAATTTACAAGGGAAATGCACACGTTGGGTTTTTTTCTCCTCATAAAGCACGATTTGAATGACACCCTTTGCTTCCTGAGCTTCATCAGCACATCTCCAAGGCAAGACCCCAGGTACTAACAGGTTATTGGACATGTTTTGCTTCATCTGCTGCATTTTCTTCTTCTTCTTCTCCTCCTTCCTCCTTCTGAGGTAGAATTCCATCGAGGTTCAACAGCAAACCTTCACTGGTGGAAGATCTAATAACCAACCTCTGCACAATAGGATCTGGAAAACAAAGAGAAAAAACCCCAATATTTGTCCACTCTACCACCTTCCATGTCTCCAAGCTGATTTCTCTTAGTACTAATCCAGCCTGTCTCCAGGCTCCAGCATTGCAAAGGTGGGTCCATAACCAAGTTGGCTTCCTGGGAATTACAAATTAACTCAGAGACCCACCCCAAGAATCAAGGTGGATGCTGCAAAACTCAGTAGAAATGCTACCAAGACCAGAAGAGTTTATCTTTAATTAACTAAGTGAGTGTAGTTCACAGATGAACTCATCAAGGACAAAACCAGCAGCACTTTCTACTTCTATTCACTTCAATTTTGAGTCAACCAACCCCTCACAGAGTTTTCTTGGGGCTGAAATGCCTCTCAAGACCCATGGGCTTAGCTTTGTGTGCTCTGGCCAGGATTATTCCCCTCAACAGCATCACTGGAAGATGCTTCCAGTGAAGGACACATTTCTCAGGATGATTTGGCTTGATTAGAGGGAAAAGCCACTTACCAGAAGTGGGTGGCTTGAAGGTGCAGATGTCACTGATGACAGTTTTCAGGTTGGCAACTATGTGCTCAGTGGGCATGTCCAGCTGGAGAAGGAGAGAGCAGAGTTAGCCCCAGGGATCATTAATTAAAGCCCAATCTGAAAGGAACAGATTTATTCTGCATTTGGATGGAGTCTGCTTCTGGGTGTTGCCTGTTCAGGAGCTCAATTCCATCAACAGCCTTATCCAAATAATTCAGGACAAAAAATAATTACACGTGGTTATATGCACATCATGATTTCTACTGGTGGCATGAAATTGCCACGGCTCTGAAAGAGGTGAGAAGTCTTAAAAAACAATGTAGGTACAAGTGGTTTGGCAGAAATGGTATTAAAATGAAAGTATTTGAGGAAAGAGGCTCCAAGAAATAGGTGCCAAAGCCCACAAAGAACTCACCTCACAAAACCAGCTAGAAACTGAACCCGACAAGGAATGTCAAATGATAGTTCCTTCCCCATTTTATCCCAAATGAACAACAAAAATCTGCTGAGCACTTCCCTGCCACACTCACCAGGCTGCCCCAAATTTAAACTGAAGGAATACTCCCTATTTCCAACGAGCTCCCCCATCCAAACAAGCAGTCCAGCTTCCCAAGAAGAACTCCACAGGAAATCCTTGTGTGGACACAGTCACTGTGCATCAACACTGGAAATATTTCATGCAAACCTTCCCCAAACTGACCCAAGTATTCTGGAGCAACTGCAGAGAGAGCTAAAGATCTTTAAAGGCCTGGAAAACACCCACGACAGCAGAGGGGGAGCTAGAAGCCAATTTCTTTGTCTGAATAAAACCACAAAGCACCCTGGAAATTCACAGCATATAATACAACCAAGACACAAATTCATTATTCCCTCATCTTACTGTTGGAAGTTGAGGACACTTCTCTCTAGCAAAGCACAAGGTGCTGTAAAAAGGTTGAGGGAAGTTACTTGGTGGGGTTTTTTTTTTAATAAGAAACATGCTCTATGTCTTTAAAAGGGCTTTCTACTACTCTACTGCCTATTCATATTCTGGATTTCACAAGCATAATGCAACAGGTCCACTTGGCATTCTTGTGGGGCACGAAGCAGCAGAAACTTGCCCCTTGCAGGACCAACAAGACAGCTCCTGTGAACGTGTCCTGCCCCAGAAAATTCCCATTTTAAAAGCTCTTGGTGCAGTGGTGGGTAAATCTGCTCCTGGAAGCCTCAATTTGACTGCAAGATGAAGTGGCAGGTGGTTTTTAGGCTGATCTACAGTGTGTTCAACACTGAATCCCAAGCAGAAATTCAAGAATCCAGTCACAAGACTTGGAATCAGGGCTGATTTGAGGCATTTCACACAGTCCTTGCAACTTCCAGACAGCTGAAGGTACTTTCTGCCTGCATCCGAGTGTGGTATTGAACAAAGCTGCAGCAGAACAGCCCAAGACCCTCAGTTTATTATCCCCCAGAGCAGCAAGCCCTGGAAATTCAGGTGCACAGCTCAGAGCAGCCAGGCACAACTCCTCAATTTGCTTCTCTCTGGTGCCACCAGAGAAAGATGCAGGAGTTGGGAGAGTTTGGACACTTCCTTTCTGCTCTACTCCCAGCTCCAACTAGAAATCAGGTGGGATGACAGACAGACAAAACAGGAGGAGACCAAAAAACCCCAGTTTATAATGGGATAAAAACAGTCTAAAAAACTCCACGTGAAGGCAAACATAAATGCCTTAAAAAAAGAAAGAAGAGATCCTCTTCCATAACCCAGTTTCTTATGACAGCAACACACAACTTAATTGTGGCTTTCAGGTGGAACACCAACAGTTCTTCCTCTCTGCTTCAGTCCCAAACTAAGTGTTCAATGCTTAGGAGAAAGCCAACATTTTTTGATCCCCCTGTGCATACTGATCAGGGACTTAGCACCCAGACTTTATTTACTTAAAAAATGATCAAATGAAGTCTTCTCTTCACGGGAGCCTGCTGGGGAAGGCAGGAGGAAAGGGAAGCCTGGGTTAAGGCAGGAACTCAGGAGGGGATGACTGGGAATGAACCAAATAGGATGGAAAAGGGGTTATTACTACAATTCCTTGCCAATCCAGTGGCTAATCCTGGTCCCATTCCTGAATTTCAGCCTCAGGAATGCCTGGCTCCCAGCTTGAGGAGGACACATGAACACCACTCAGGGCTGACACCAGCTGAAGACAACCCAAGAACTCCATTCACTTCCCAAACCAGTTACAGAACCCCCCCAAAATCTTGGGGATACACAGATGAAACCCATGTTTTTCCACCTCTCCACAGTTGTGCCCAGTAGAGAGCACTGGGGGGACTCCAGAGACAACTTACTCTTGCTATCCTTGTCTTGATGACACACTCGTCCTCCACCGTGTACTCCAGACCTTCCCTGTAGAGCTGCAGCATCTTGGGGATGTCATGGCCCAGGGAATCTAATTTCACACCAGAAGAAAAGGTTTAGAACAAGCCCCAAGCCTTCCTTGAGAGGTCACACCCTACCTGCAACCCCCCAGCCCAAGTCAAACCAGCTGCTGCTCATCTCAGCTGCTTCAAATCCAAGCATCACTTTTCCCCTCCATCTCCAGATGGCCCCAAGAGGAATAAGCCACAAAGCAAGTGAGTTCTAAATGGGATTTTAGACTTTGTGTGCGTCCCCAAAACGTATCTGGGGTGGTCTTCCCTGGGGCAGTGTTCTGGGCAGTGTCCTCCAGGGTTCAACCTTGCTCAGCACTTGATTTCTAGGCCAAAAAACTGCTTCTCACTTCTTTTTGTGCTGGGGTATTTCCTCCTCAGCTTGTGCCTCAGTGGTATCAGCTTTGGCATGATGGCAGGGACAGCCACGTAGGAGTCCACTTGGATTTCATCCTCCAAAATCTGCAATAAAAACAAGGTATTTAAGGTTACAATTCACTACCTCAGGACCCAAGCTGACCCATCTTGCACTCTCCAGACTGGCTGCCAGCTTCAAGGCCAGGAGGTTCCTCCCTTCCCCGCTCCCTGCTGAAGTTATTTACAGAATTCCTCAAAAACCCCAATCCATACCCATTTGATTAACTCCACTCCTCCCACAACAGCAGCTCCGTGCTCTCGAGCTATTTCAGCTTCTTGCTCATTCTGTCAAGAGAAGAAAAGCAAGGATTTAGCACTCTCTGTCCTGCTCATTAGCCTGCAAGCAAGAGCACTGGGTCATCTTGGCCAAGTGGGCACAAAACTGGGCTGAGAAGAATGGTTTAGAGGCAACCAAAGAGGATTGAACAGAGGGGCAGCAACTCCACACCTCAAAAAAGGAGCAGGAGTCAAGTCTTCAGGCAGCTGCTGGAGGAGAAAAGCCCAGCCCATCTGCTGAGGGGATGTACCCAAAGTCCTTTCTTCTACCTTCCCCCTCTTGAAGCTACAAACCATCCACTGGATGGAGCCAACATCTTACTCTGAGCTTAAGGGAGAGCACAGAACACACTAAAAACTGGATAACGAGGCTATTTAGCTGCTGAAAGGGCTGTTACACTTGGGCTTCCAAGAGTTCCCCACTTCCCACTGGTGAGCTCCCAGCAGAGTCAGCCACTAAACCATCTGCCTCTGTTCCAAGAAGGTTTTTACTGCAAAAATCCTCTTTAATCATCCCTCTAGTCACACCTAGGGAGATATCTGCTCCCTAAGTCTGCTGCCAGGATAATCTACAGAGATGTAAATCTATCAAATGCTTGTTAACACATTAATTTATGATTATTAAATTACTATATTCCAAGGTTACATGCTACACAGATACAACATCAAGAGCTGAGGCCTCCCCACCTCTGTGAACACCAAGACTTTGTTCATCTCCTCTGCGAAGCGATGGGGCAGCAGCACAGTGCTTGCAAAAGGATCCACTTTTTTCTGGAAAAAAGAGAAAAAAACCCCAAAGAAATCATGGTTTGAGGGCAAATGACACCACGGGGTGGAGCTGGTCCTCTCAAGAGTCATCTTCCACCTTCCTGGCACAGGGATTGTAACAGGGCAGCATGATGTGTGAGGTTTGACTGGGTTTTGTCTAAGGTTTGACTGGGTTTTGTGTCCATCTACTCAAATTGAAGCTTGAGGGGGGAATTAATGATGCTGGGGTTTGCTGGGATTGGTACCAGGGCAGGCATTTAGTTATACATGTGAAAAAAAACCCTTGTGAAGTGGCATGTTTACTCCTTCTGGGGGAAGTTTTAGGGAAAGACTAAGCAGGGCAAGGCATTTTTAAATCCCAAAGGGCCCAGGCAAACCAGCAGCAGGATTCTTCCAAGGAATGGTATTTAAACCACACCAAAGTAAGGTGTAAGAAGCAGCTGGTCTTGACATTTCTCTCTATACACTCATCCCAGGGCAAAACATGTGGGTTTGGTAGCACATCTTTGAGGGGAAAGCCCCAGAAGATGTCAAGTTTAGTCTGGTTGGTTCTGTCCAGACTGGATTTTAGTCCCTGCTTTCAATATCCTCCACCTCAGGAGCGTGAAGGATGTTTAATAATGACCTATAAAGCAGCAGCAGCACCAATTATTCCATTAGAGAAGCTACAGGAGGCTCAACAGCAACAAGCTCAACCATCTTAAACCCAGAAAACTACCAGAATTCCCAGCACAACCCCAACCTACCTTCTTCTGCAGCACCATATCTAGGAACACATTGATGTAGACAAACTGTTTGGGGTGAGTGAAGTCCAGCTGCTGGAATTTCTTCAGCATCCCCACAGCCTCCTCCAGCTGGTAGGAGGGCCTCTGGTAGTACCAGGTTAAGTACACATCATCCACAGGCTTGCTCATCAGGGGCCTCCTCCTCCTCACTGCTTTCTTCTTGGCTTCCTCCTGCCTGGTCCTCTGGGAGTCTTTTTTTGCAGTTCTAAGGCAAAGAAAGAGCGGGTTTAGATGAGGAACTGAAGAGCTGGGCACATGTTCTAAGAGAAAAACGTAGATACTGTGCTGGGTCATGTAGTAAAAAATTAGTTAGCACTAATTAACCACCCCTGAACTCACCCCAGGTGGTCAGGCAGAAATCAAACATTCAGCCCTCAAGGGCTCTGAGGGGAATTAAGCTCCTCAAACACCAACACCACATTTGTGCAGCACGGAACTTAAAGCAAAACCAGGTGGATTTAACTTTTACAGCTCTCACTGAGGCATGGGTTGGTAGAAGGCACCTTGACCAAGCTGCTTTTACCTCAACCAGATCCCACCCACCTTCCTAGTCAGTAGAAATAGCCACGTTTCTAGGGGAGGGGGGTGTTCCTTTTATAATATAGAATAACAACCCCACCTCTCAACAAAGGTTTCTTCTCCCTTTCCTGTCTCATTTTACATGCAGTTAAACACTACCCTCAATCCTTATCCTTCTACCTATTTCCACGGGCTCTCAAAGTAAAGAAATATTCAAGTAATAACCAGATGCTTCTTTCCTCTAGGAACTGTGGGCAAAGTCTGCAACACCTGAGCCCACTTGGTGCACAGCACACTCCACCGGCCTGGACAGAGAGGTCTTTTTGCCTTCTCCCACTTACACCCTAATATTAGGCTTGAAGAGACCCCCAAATTACATAATAAAAAGCAACCTGAAAGGAGAAAATGAAGGGTTTGAACCCAATCCCATCAGCTCCCCAGCTGAGAGTACTCCTCCAACCGTAACCCAGCCACGCTCTCCGAAAGGGTACATCAAGAATACTGCCTCATTTTTTTCCCCCATAAATGCGTTACATGGCAAAAAAAA